>DWON01002179.1:0-21493 GCA_018251015.1 Phocides pigmalion okeechobee
GTACTAATAAAAAGCGAATAAATAAATTCGTAATATTGTAAAGGAGTGTTACTGTTTATCAAAAAGATACTTTACTTTCATACAGAGTATCTAATGTAGTTCACTCAAAATATTTCTCAAAGGTGGAAGAACTAGCAGGTGGTTTGCATGCTCATTTGCTACTCTTCTCACATTAATAAAATGAAGATACGGGTTACTGAGATTACGGAGCTGTCTGCGTTTAGTGTCAATATTTTGACCAAAATCAAAATCTGCAAAACCTTACTAAACGTAAAAGTAATGCTTTGCAATATTCCCTCAGGATGTGTAATTTCCGTCGCTATGTTCATCTACATTTACTAAGTATGAACATTGGTTCATTAGCTGATCTTATAATATGAAACAGAAGTTATCAATCGAAACATTGAATCTAAATACATAAAAAGGTAAACAAGGTTAACTTCATGATTTCAACAGAATTGTAATTTTATTGTAAACTCATATACTTATTTCCATCTAAAATTTAATCTTTTATTGCCTATATGTATTTTTTATTGCGAAAGAGTAAGAAACGGGCATGCAGGCCACTTGATGTTAAGTGGTCAATGCAGCCCATGGACAACCACGTCCAATCTCAAATAGAACAAAAGTTCTATTTAAAGATGGATGTGGATGCGTTCCTACTCTTGAGGACTAAGATGGACGCCTGCAGTAATGTGTATCCGACAACCACAGACTTCTATACCTAAGTAATCACGCAAGTAATGCGTGTATTATACAATTCCTTGGAACTCATATAAAAAAGTGGTCGTCATGGGACGACAAGAAAACAAGAAACATCGAATTTTATGGTTTTGCAAATAGAAAAATTTACTATAGATTAAACAAAAGATACAATTTCGTTAAAAAGTCAAATATGTAGATATAGGGTAAAAAACAGTGGAGAGACATGAAGGCATAACAAAGTGAACTGCCATTTATTGTCACACAATACAAATAAATCTCAAAAACCCAAAACGATGCTAACAGTTGTCAAAATATACGGTATTGCATGATTGTAGTACCGTAGACTAAGTATATGACGTATAAATGGTCACAGGTAGCAATACGCAAACGTAGTCACACGAACCACGTTGCAGCAGTAATTGATTGACTACGTAATCTCCATACTGTAAGCTTACAAGACGTTTCCGCTAACAGTATAACCAAAATTGGGCCTACGTAACTACGTGTAGTACATGTCTCGTGACATTGCATATTCGGATTAATATGGCGACTTACTATTTGACACGAGATAGGGACTCATGTCCTCAATCCCTTTATCGACTGCTAAACGTCAACATGAAGATGTTCAGAGCTTAATACAACTACCCATGGCTGCAGATTAGGAATAGTATGGCGACCTGCTAATACGTAAGAGGTGCCGAAATGCATTATAAATAATATTAGTTGCATATAATCATAAAGACAATAAAATGAAAATTATACAAGACAACCATGAAAGAACTTATACAATAGAACCATGGACGCCGATTAAGGTATATACATTAAACAAGTGATAGCGATACACGTATTGCATTATGTTATTAAATACTAAACGTCTATATGACATGGAACCTCCGAACTTATACAATAGAACCATTAAAGGATTGAGGAATATATGATGACTGACTATTAGCTAACAGGTGATGAAATTCTGTATATGTTATTTGGTGCTTAATATCAACAAAATCACATGCAAATTCAAAACCTAATAGGATAGAACCCGGCAAGTGATAGAAACAAATTTTACGTTATTAAATACTAAACTGCAACACGATACTACGGAAGCTCCGAACTTATACAATAGAAACATGAAGGCGGATTAAGGAATATTCACGACTACTTGCCCATAAAGATAAAATGGTGACATACATCTGGAATCACGCAATGGAGATATAGATACATAGAATTTAATAGGTATAATAAAGTTATTACTGCAAATTAAGAAAAAAACCCAATAAAATACGAGGATATACATAATCACGTTATCAATAGATAAATATTATCATGTTATGAACATGAATACAGTGATAGCATAACCGTCCATTACTCCCCAGACAATTAAATTTTATATATATCATGTTTGCTTTAGGAAGAATCTCCATATCTTGAAATAAATACGAAATATCACAATTTTTCTCTTAACTTAAGGGTAATAAATAATTGCTAGTACACTTTACAAAATGTAAAATGAATGATGGAGAGATTTAAGTTATGTAGGTCTTTTTTATCATTTAAAATTAATGCTCAGAACGATTTCAACGAATAGTGCAACTAAATCTAAATGCTGGAGTACGGTAAAATCCATCAAACGGTTGTAACAAAGCGATTCCCTTGGGTGCCTCGCCGTTGCAATCATTTGCCTGGCTGCATTACCGATGGGGCAAGCACGACTGACCGCCCTTGTGTACTCATTCGAATGCGGCTCATATCACCGCTACCGCCCGGGCCGATAGCCCAATAGCACGAACAACACTCCATATTAAACCCCCAAATTGCAGTTTAATTTATTCCGAACGTGTCTCGGCAACGGAATCGCAATAACCAGCAAAACAATACCATCATTTATCAAGGATCGTTTGATTGCGCTTACATAATTAACCATTCTTGTGCCTATCTGGCTAGTTAGGCATTATATTGGCACAAATTGTTATAAACATAACTTAAAAACAAATTAACTATAAGACGATTAAGGTACCACAGCAACCTTCATAACCCATTGTGAAGCATTTCTTGCTTAGTTTGGAGAAGTGTAAATATTTTGTATTTTAGCACTTTAGACAGTAAATTCTCATAAACATAATAAAAAGCATCATTACAGCCTCTATTTTAGTATTCTTTATTCTTTCTTCAACATTTTTCATTTTTACTCAACGTGTGGTGTTTTGTGAAGCATATTAAATTGTGAATGCATCAAATGCCGTGTCAGTCAACTATTTACTTGCATACACCGCCCTTCGGTACAACGTACAAAGAATGTCTATGCACATGCACCACTGCAGTCCATTTCAAACTATTATCCATCAAAATAGTACGTATTATAATACTTGTATGTAGTTTAATACCATACGTTCAACGCCAGTCGGCAGTCCGGCGAAAAAAATGTGCACAAGCTCTAGTAAGCTTTTCAATTTTATCTTCGGACTAGCTTTTCGTTCATTCAACAGGGAACTTCCATAAGGTAATCCATTTAATACTACCCTGTAATGTATACTACTTTACTGATTATTGCTTAAACTTTAACTGAATAAAAGTGCATAATTTAATTTAAATCTATTAAACATCTCATAGACGATAGAAATGTAGTTATATTTTGTAATAAAAAAAGTTTTACTTTTTCAAAATCTAATCAAGAAATACTCGTGTATGTTACAACAAATATTAATTGTTAATCCTATATTTAACAATTTAATTAATATATACACATACAACAGCAAAAATACAGCCGACACAGGTCCCTCTTTAGATGTGAAACATTGAAATTGATATTTAAGGAAAAAATACAATTAACGAAAAGCAATATCTAAACAAGACTTAAAATAAATAAAACATTGTTTTATTACTTGAATAGAACAAATACACGCAATGCACACTCAAGGGAGAAGAGAGCGGCAGCACTCTAGTGACAAAATGTCGTAAGAAAGGGCCATGCCATATGTAGTTTACATACGAGCTATACCTCCCCAAAACCGCCAAAGTGCGCCGGTAAATATTCCATATAAAACAATACAATTATTTCGAAACAAAAAACGGAAACACAAAAATAAATAAAAAATATTCAACATAAATTTTAAATCAACAACGCCGTAAATCAATAACGTTGTGCCTATTTAAACAGAAATCAACGATTATCAAGATAGCGGCGAATCCAGTATTAGTGCGGAAATGGGTGAAAATATATTTACGAATAAATGTTTGACCACAGCTATCAAATACAAACAACATGTCCGTACACCGAATCGCATTTCCACCAAAGTTTGTTTTACTTTCGAGTGAACGGACGTACATACCTACATACACTAATAGGAATTAAAATTCACTTGAAACTTTCACATATTTTCACTGTAAAGCCAAGAAAAGATTTTTATCAATAAAAAAAATACGTACACATATTCATTTTAAAAACATTTTTAAAAGCATTGGTTAAAAATACAATGTATTTTATTACCCGCATATGGGTTATTTATATTATATATGAATTTAACGTAAGTTCGAGTTTAACGACCAAACTAACATTACTTTCCTGAGCTTTTGTACGAAGTAATATGAAATACCAACATAGTTTCGATCTTGATAGTGCAAGCGTATTTTATTCTATTTAATGTCTATCTTAGTTATGGAATCCCTCACTGTGTGCGGTCCAACATGTACTTTGTTTTTTACCCTTATATTTTGTATCATCTTTGTGTGTATGTAAAACAGTAAACAGTACATAAGTGTTGTATTTGTCTATAAAAGAGTAAGGTGACTAACAGACCCAGAGATCAACGCACGGAAAAAACAGCCAAATGAATTTACAAAATTTTGAGATTTTATATCCTTATATTTTGAAAATTACTTTTTCGTATGGCGTAAATAAATAATAGTTAAAAAAAAACGAAAAAAGTATTAATAAAGAAATTATGATGTAAAAAAGCGTAGGGTGCTTTTTCAGTGATCTATTGATACCATGCACCCCACGCATTTTTTTTCTTATTTATAGTTTTTTAATTTCGATTTTTTATAAAAGCGTGTTTTTTAGTTTTTTTAACTATTATTTTTTTTTCTTTTTTTTTCACATTATACGTGTGCAAAGTTTCAAATTAATCAGACATCTGGAAATTGGTGAAAATTAAGGTCAAATAATCCGTTACAAACATACATACAACCCAAGCTAATAAAAGCTTGTTAATGAACGCTTCGATAGAATTTTTGTAAATTTCATCGTTAAGGGGCTAAAATGTAAATTGAAAGTCTATGAATGTAATGTTATATGGATTTCTGTGCTGCTCAAGCGGCTGGCAAAAAGTATAACAGTATAATATAACTTTGTTAATTTATAATTTGAACAATATTAACCTTTGCTCCTTATGTTAAGATTAACCAATAAATATTATTAGGTAAGTTTATAAGATATATTAATAAATAAGTTTAAGTAAAACATAAATATTCATTTAACATACATTTGCTCCAATCGCGAACTGAACGCTGTACCTTGACAGTAGTAACATTTCTTTTCACCACAACGTCGTTTCACAGCCTGGTTCGAACAACAGACGCTTGATTCACCAAAGCGAAAAAGCTCTCTCAAAGGCTCGTATAGACGAATCCGTACGAGACTGGCGACAAAATACGGGACCACGTATAAACAAGGTTTTATGACCGTTGACGTTGCTTAGGAATGGGATATTTACGGGAAAGGAGTAGTGGCAATATATTTTATATCTGTATTATATTAGTTTAGGGCTAAAGTAAATATATATGTATGTATATACAGACCTAGTAACTACTCAATTTGTATAGACAGATACACATTTTCGTACTATAAGTAAGTATGTTTCTAAGACTACCTTTAGGTTAAATCATGTACGTGTAGTACATGTTCTAACATATACACATACATATATAACATAATCTATATTTCTATACATATAAAATATGAAAAAAATCAAATTGAGGTGCCTTTGTACACGCAAAAGAACCCAAAAAAAATTTTTTTTTCATCTTGTCTGTTTGTCCGTATGTCTATATATCTGTATGTTTGTACACGTATATCTCAGAAACGGCTTATTCGATTTGAATGCAGTTTGTAGGATTATGTTGTGATGAGCTTCAGTTAATATTTAGTGATGTTTTCATTGAAATCGGTTAACAAATAAAGAAGTTATGTCAATTTAATTCAATCATCACCGACGAAGTCGTGGGCACAGCTAGTAAAATATAATGTCAGCCGAGAATACTTGAGGAAAAACTTCGCAAACTACACATATACATATGTATCTAGTTAAAATTTCTAATTTAATGTAATTACGAGTAAGTCGATTATATTTTATTTCAAAGTACCGTCGTTATCGTTTTAAGTCTAACTCCTTATACTTAACCTCGAAACGAAACGTTACGAATTCTAGACGTTATTTATTAAAGAAGGAAAGCGAAGCTCTCAAAGCTCTTAAGTCAAATTACTATACACAAGCGTACCATACACTTACGTATATACGTACGCATATAAAACGATATGAATTTCGAAAATTACCATCGAATAATAATGGCGAAAGTTCAAAATAATGACGCAGTTACCTTTCCACACATGTATAAAAATAACCACATGCCATCAAAAAGCATGCGTTTGGCTCAAATTCTTAGCATTCGTTCGTATTGCTATCTTTTAGCAAGGATTTTAAGCCTGCTTTTGTTGTATACCATACCTCATTATAAGACAAATATTCGACTTTGTTAAAGTGCAGTCATGCTATTGTCTTAAATAGTGTACATACAAATGAAAGATCCACGTGTCTGTACAACGCTTATATTTGCGAAAAAATTGTTTGAAGTACTGAAATAATAGAACTTCGTATCATTGTTAGATTTTGTGGTTATCTGTGTGTTTAAAATATTGTCAAAGTACTGAATTAAATTAAGGGGATTGATTAAAATCGGCATCGGGTGGTAATATTTAATTTTTGAAAAAAATCGACCCTATCAAAGGTTATGATTTTTTTATGTGAGAGTAGCAAACGAGCATGCAAACCACCTGATGTTAAGTAGTCGCAACCCATAGACATCCACATACAACCAGAAATACGACTGAAGTCCTACCTGAGCTCGAACGTAGATACGTTGCTACTCCTGAGGACTAAGATGGTCGCCTCGTTTCAAAGTGTAGCTGGCAACAGCACTTCTCCTACCGAAACACAAGTAATGCTTTACGGCAGATTATGAGGGCGGCGGTGGTACCTCCCCGATCGAAATATAGTTCTACCACCTATCTAGACTTAATATCAGTCAACTGTTTAAAGTAACGTTGACTGAGGCGGTAGAAGAGGAGGAGAATTATCACATCTAACCATGAGGATAGCAGTAACTACTTAACATCAGGTCGCCTGCATGTTGGCTATTTTGCTCGTTTACTTCTCACATACCTAAATATATGCACATTATATACATTACACTAATAATATTTTTGTAAATAATTGCTTAGATAAGGAAGAGCGGGACATCCTGGTACAGGTAAATAATTGCTTAAAAGAATGTCCCAACAATGTAACAAAATATGTAACTTTTTGCTATGAATAAACTATTTTGAATTTGAATTTGAATTTGAATTTGAAGAGGTCGCCTCGCTTGAAAGTTTACAACTCTCCTACCGAAACACAAATATTGCTTGACGGCGGATTAAGGGCGGTAAGGTACCTCCCCGATCGAACTATAGTTCTCCCGTTTTTAAATGTAGAAATCAAATGTAAATATTCCCTAAATATGACTTTTTTCGCCGATACTAAGGGGTGTAGAATACCTATCCGCTTTACTCCCATGGATTACGTATAGATATATCTTTTCTTCTCCCTCTTAAATATATCTCTTTATTTTCATTCCCAGAATAATCCTGCACGCGTTAAACAATTTCCTGTAAATCAACGCAGTGACGCCTAGCTTTTAAAGTCAATCGCGAACTCCATAGCGAGATAAATTGCTCCGTTCGGGTTCGCTGTAAGGACTATACATCCATCAGCCCATAGACAATGATTTGTTTTTTATAGCATGGAAGAGGCTCAATGTTTTTATGGTTTTCTGGTGGATCTTAGTACGACTTGCGTAAGTGTTCGACAAATGAAGCATCGTCAAGTGCGGTCGAGATTTGGGTGGGTGAACGCGAGTGGTAGGAAAGTGTAAGAATTCGTAGATTCCCAATTTTCTGGTGAATCTTAGTACCACTTGCTATTTGCATAATGATAGACAAAACGAAGCAACGTAAAGAGCGGTCGAGATTTAGATGGGTGATTAGTCTGTGACTGTCAGTCACCATCTTGGTTTTTGTCAAAACCGAATCATCTAACACAAGTTTTACAAAAGTTATTGGGAAAGTTAACGCAAACTATGTAATTTGAACATATTACGTTGTACAATGAAAATACCATAGATTTTTTTTATTATTTAAGGGTAGGAAACGGGCATGCAGGCCACCTGATGTTATGTGGTCACTGTAGCCCGTGGACAACCACGTCCAATCTCAAATGGAACAGAAGTTCTATTTAAGGATGGACACGGACGCGTTCCTACTCTCGAGGACTAAGATGGCCACTTCCAATAATGTGTATCCGGTAACCACACGTCCCCAACCGAAACACATGAAGAACATGTTGCTTTACGGTGGGTTATGAGGGTAGCGGTGGTGCCGCTCCGGGCGAGCTCTAACGGCTCTACCACCTTTAAAACATTTGATTTAATATCTTTAAAATATAGACAACGAAATTTCACATAGACTCTGTATTACTTGATTTCATTTTTGTTATTCCTTTAGGTACTAAAACAACAACAGAGATAGATACACGTAACGAATTTTCATATAGACATAGTTTTCATTATCCGCAGATCATAAAGATTGACATAAACAACGAAATTTCATATAAATACAATATTTATTTCGTCTTCGTTATTTCTTTAGATACTATAAGACATACAGAGATAGACACACAATGAAATTTCATATAAACACAGTTTTCATTATCCATAGACTATAAACATTGACATAAACAACGACTTTTCATATAAATACAATATTTATTCATCTGTGTTTCGTTTCCTTTATAAACAATTTTTGTTTAGTAAAGAAACATGGAAAACAATTGCGCGATAAATGAGAACGTCATATCCATGCCGAGTGACAAAAATGAAACAATAGAGAAATTAAAATGGCTGTCACACAATGTGTCACGTCATTGTTTCAGACAATGGCGTCGATTTACGTCAGTTTACATGTAGATCGATAGAAATATCAATCATTTGGTAGTGAAGGACATCAAAGGCTTTTGATTGAATAGGAATTTTATGGAATAAAAGTAGCGAAGTTATGTACAGCCTTCTTAAAGTAAAGCTAGTTTTGGCAGGCATAGTAGGTACCAACTAGCAAGACCAACCTACTTATTGATTGCAATGACTGTATTAATCTTAGGAATTTTAAAAGTGGGAGAACTATTCAAACGGGGAGGTACCACCGCTACCCTCATAATCCGCTGTAAAGCTTTACTTGTGTTTCAAGTAGAGAAGTACGGTTGCTGGCTACACTTTGAAGTGAGGCGACCATCTTAGTCCTCAGGAGGAGCAACGTATCTACATTCAAGCTCGGATAGGATTTCAGTCGTGTTTGTGGTTAAACGTGGATGTCTATGGGTTGCAACTACTTAACAGGTGGTTTGCATGCTCGTTTGCTACTCTTCTCACATAAAAAATGACAAAGATACATGGATATGTGGTACGAAGTTACAACATTCATTATGTGTATGTAAGTACCTTACAATGCAACAAATAATTTGAATTTGACATGCCCACAACTGAAAGACGGAAAAGAGTAAACGATAGGCAGAATTTTATTGTACTGAGCTGATAGGTAATATAAATCGATCGTATTCAATTGATCAGTGCGACAGAACTAAGACCGTATCGGAAAGTAATAACCACACAAACAATAATTTTTTCATAAAAACACGAAATATTTGCAACGGGACAATACAAAACCAACCTCGCTTTTGAGCACAGCGACCAGATATACGTCCGGCAGAGCTAAGAGTGTACAGACGTGACTTATCAATATTTAACCGACTTCAAGAAATGAGGAAATTATAATCGTCTGATTGTCTTTTTAAATATTTACTCTTGTGAGCATTTCATGATTCTCTTTTATCTCTTTCCCTGCGGCGTACATCACTACTGTGTATTGCGCGGCGCAACGCGCTTGCGGCTGTACGCCTGTGTTGTACGTACAAATCTGTATGGGTTACGGGCGAACGAGCGCTGTGTTTACGTCGGTGCTACAAGAATGGCGACGTTACGTCGGTGTATTTGAAGGTGATACACAGATGCTAAAAAGTACAATATTTCAGTAAATTGTCGGTGCATCTTCAGTCTAGATAAATAAGCTCCAGTTTGGTGCTGCCTCTCACAACGCTGACCTTCACCAATTCCAATTTGTATATTCAGAAAGACAGAAGCTTCAATTATGATATATTATTCTGATTTGGATCCGGTTATTTTGTGTATTTATCATCGTATGTCTATTAAGGCAGAAGCGTTATAAAATTACGTATTTATTTTGATAAACGACGTGTTTACAAAATACATCTGCGTATAAAATTGTATTACGACTATTACGAATTTCTTCTTAAAAGATACGAAGTAATAAATTTTTATTCATGTTGATAAATTACTTTACTTTAAACAATTTCTGTATTATATATTTTGAATTTCATGTACTAGTTACAAGTAGGGGTTCGCCTTCTTTTTAGTGTCATATTTTAAGCTTTAGTGACAATCTAAAATTAGTGGCTGCCGGTTACATTACAAGCGAGGTGGGTATCTCTGTCTTTTGCGAGTAGCAACGCATCTATGTACGATGTGATACTGGACTCTAATTTGATGGCTGTTGATGTCCAAAGGCTGCAGCGACTATTTTACATCAGGTACCCTGTCCGCTCGTTTACTGCTCTAAAGAAATGTCATAAAAATGTGCCTTTGATTGATAAACCGGTGTATAACGAAATATAAGACGTCCTACGCCTGATCTGCTACTCTTATTGTGGGGAGTAGGGATTATGTGGATGTGGATGAGTAGGGATTATTCGGGCCTCGAGAATTCTCTCTTTACCCGAGGCTCGAGGGGGTCAAATACCCTCTTGGTGAGGTTGTACGCCTGACATTTATAATTTTACGTAACACCGCTATATTAATTAGAATACAACAATGTCATGGCAAAGCATCGATGCCCCCCCCCCCTCCTCTCCAACCCATCGCGGGGGCGACGCGGACTCTTCTTGTACGAGGTCCAGGTCACTCGACGCCTAAAAAACTAAACTAAATAAAACTAAGCAACTATCTGAGAAAGACCAATTTTATTTAAAATGTTGACGGTAATTCATAAAAAATATGAAACATTAAATAACTGCTCTTTTTTTGGTTCCAATCGATTGTCTTTTTGGGCGTCCGAGAGATCAGTGGCCCTGTCTTTATAGTAAAGTCTGTATTACGTTAGCAATGTGGCATTCAAAAAATTGCAATAAAAATTGAATGAAAATAAAAATTATATACGCTTGTACACATGCAAACGATAGGAACAAATGTTATTCAAGATTCATGAAAATTGTATTTATAAAATACGTGTGTAATTGCCTCGACTTCGTGCGGGACTCGCGACTCTTCAAATAATCAGCTTTTCTGTAGTATAAGATGTAGGTATATATATAAACCTTTCTTTATCACTATGTCTATTTATGATAACGATGTACGGACGACGAAAGGAAGCGACTTTCTTCTATACTGTGTAACTAGATATCTCCACGCCATGATTTTCTTCTGACGTCATCTAAAATAGTTCCTGTATTCCTTGCTTATTTAAGTTCATTATTTTTAATATATCATAAGCAAATATGTACTAAAACTAGGCGAGATTTTACATATCCATACTAAAAAATATATGAAGATTAGATTGATTTACAGTCATTTTGATTAAGTGACTCTGATCAAGTTATTGGCGTACCAAATAACAGACACAAAGACATTGTGTTTTAATACATGAGAAGAGCATAAAATAAAAGTAAAAAACTAGTTAACGTACAGACACTCAGAATATTTTAATATATATATTTCGAATTGATATTGGTGAGAAACACTTCAATCATTTTTAAAATGAATAAAAATAGATATAGGTAACGATATTTTTAATAAATGATTCAATATTTCAACTTGATATTCGTTCATAAGTACCCGTCTGTTCTACTTTGAATAAAATACAGTTCAAAATATTTTCGTAATATCACTCGCTAGAATTAATGGTTTGGAATAAACTGCTTACATCGAAATTGATTCAGAATTTATCGTTCCTGGTTTTAAAACCTTTATTCATGAATTTGCCGGTGCAGTACTTTGAACAGGACTGAAGTCCTATCTGAGAACGAACGAAGATGCGTTACTAACCCTGAGGGCTTAGATAGAGGCCTCGCTTGTAAGTACCGTTTTCACTAATATCTACGGTTTTAGTAAGTAACATAGTTTGCGCGGCTATCTTAGAAACAGCTTTACCAATTTCAGTGCGGATTTCACAATCGCAGAAAGCCTCACATAACATTTAGTGTTCGTTTCATTTAAATCGGGGCATAATAAAAGTCATGTGAACTTGAATGTTATGGGCATTAGTACTAACAACATTTTGCTGTTAGTAATATGGAAAAAACTAAGTAAATGAAAAACCTCGTGAACGAAGTCGTGCAAAGTCAAGTCAATTTGAATGTAACGGACAAGAATACATGACAACTTTTTTATATAAGAAGAGTAGCAAACATCCATGGTCGCCTGGCTTCAAAGTCTATCCGGCAACTGCACCTCTTCAACCGAAACACGAATAATGCTTTACGGTGGATTATCAGGGCCGCGATGGTACCTCCCCGGTCGAAAGGTAGTTCTCCCATCTTTAAAACATTTTGCTGTTACAAAAGTTGAAAAACTCAAAAATCAAAGCCCACGTGAAGAAGTAGGCAGCAACTAGTATGCAAACAAAAGCAGTTTCAATTTATTGATTTGAATACCCTTTTTTTTAATTATGTCATACATTAAAACATGTATTTTTTATTACGCCAGCTCTATTCCCTATGATCTCTACACAACATAGATTAGCGGTGGTTTCATATCCGGCGATAGCTACGCCATCTGTAGTACAATGGATTTTGCCAAACACGATGCTACGGTAGATTTAAGTGAGTTACTTATGATAGTTTTATTTTACGATATTTTATTTTCTTAACATTTTACAATTGTACATTATGGCAACAACATTAAATATATGTTGCTGTCCTAACATCAGTTTTAATGCTGGTTTTAATATATGGAAAAACAAAAAAAAAATAAAAACAAACAAATTAAAAAACATAGTTTCATCCAGACCAACCAGAACAAATTAAAATACAGTCCACGGCCTTTTTTCAATATGGTAAATTAGAAAATATGGCAATAGAATATGGCAACCTTTTGTATATCTTGCTGGCAAAAATCTTTTAAAAATACCCTGTATAATGAAAGCGTCTGGATTGTGGGATTCTTATGCAATTAAATATTTTTCAGCCTCTTTTTGTGTTTGTACCGATGATCCTCTTAAGCTTGTAGAGAACACCCGGATTTTGAGATGAACACAGCTGGTGTTCCCTAGCACAACGCTTCAATCGAGCACATTTTGGGAGAGTTTCCCCAGCTCGTCGGGCACAGGGGTCTGCCTACATCAGTGTAAGACCACTCAAATTGACATTTTCTCCGGGATCACTACGTCGAAATACCTCAAGCTCTTACTATTACCACTTACAATCTTATTAGACTTCTTTTATTCGCCTCTTAACACAAGCAGGAGATACCGTAGCGCTATTCTTGTCCCAAGCTATTAATTGTTTTTTATAAAACTGAAGATTGGTATCTAAATATCACACATAATAGTCCATGAGGTAAATGCAAATTTCGTCAATAATTTCTTCTCAGACGATAATTTTTAAAATGTTACATGAAGTCTTGTGACTGTGGTTCCATAAATTAAGCAGCGGCTGTTTTGGTGGCAAGATTTTTATTTTATATTATATTTACGTAATATTTATGTTATACGTCAGATTTTATTTCACGTATATAAGTGGCAATCGCTGTTCATCTTACCTACCGATCCGCTAATGTTCACGAGGCTTCATGAAGCAACACTGATGTATTTTACTGTCTTTTGTCTGCGAAAAAAATGGTGTTGAAAATCTTGCGGTCTACTAGTTCGTCATTACTCTTTGATCCTACACATTGATAAGGCGTGAATCCAATGGTAAGAGCTGATAACCCGTAGAGCCTTCGGACACATTAATCGAATGATCGATTACCGCTACGCTAGGCTTATCTAGAAAACTATAAATCATTTCTGCATTTTATAGTTTTCCTTTTTCATTGCAGATAATCTACATACGTATAGCGAAAGGAATGGTGTTGTATTTGTCAAAAATACATATAAAAAATATTAAAGACGAGTATACGTATATATCTAGATATTAGTAGTTACCAACACTAAGTTAGTAATATTTTTATATTAAGTAGTAATAACACATTTATATCATTATGAACATATATCTAACGGTAGATGACTACTACTGTTAAATATATATCCATTTCCCCACAACACTTCCTAGTTCTGATTCCCAGTTTTCAACAACAAATTATTTATAAGATCTATCGTCTTGACCTTCCAGGCATAATTATGAACTTTTTTATTGAAAATCTTTGATTAATGATCTGTTTTCAATTGGTTGACCTTGGTACGCGACTAGAAGGCGCGTCAATCACCTTAAAATAAACCCTTTGGCTTTAAATATGTATGTATATTTAAGCAAGAAGTTGCTATTAGGAATTCGGAAAAAGATTTTTTTTTAAGAAACATAAATTGTCATTAGCAAATTGCTATGAGGTAATCCAAAAAAGAAATAAACTTTTAGCTTATGTTGATAGGTAAAAATTTACTACTAGCAAATTGAGTAAAGAAAGAAATGTTAGTTTGTTTCAATAAGCAAGAAATTGGTTTTAGCTAATTAGCAAAATAAATATTTTTTTAGCTTGTTTTGGTAAGCAAGAAATAATAATTAGCAAGTCTGGAAAAGAAACAAGTTTTTGATGTGTCTTGATAATCAAAAAATAGCTAATAGCAAATCCAGTAAGGAAATAATTGATTACTTAGTTTTGATAAGCAACTTTTAGTTTGTTTTTATAAGCAAGAAATTACTCTTAGCAAATCGGGAAAAATAAATTAACTTATGGATTGTTTGATTAACAAGAAGTTGTTGTTAGGAAACTAATAAGTTGTTAGGAACTATGGTTTTTATGTGAGAAGAGTAGCAAACGAGCACGCAAACCACCTGATGTTAAGTAGACGCAGCCCATTGACATCCACGTACAACCACAGACATGAACCGAAATCCTATCTGAGCTTGAACAACGTTGCTACTCCTGAGTACTAAGATGGTCGCCTCGCTTCAAAGTGTAGTCGGCAATCGCACGTCTCTAGCTGTTGGATTTCGAATTACTTTATGGCAGATCATGAGGGTTGCCGTGGTACCTCCTCGAACAACCTATAGTTCTACCACCTATTATAATTATTCGCTACGATTTATGATATTTTCCGTTCCGTTTCCGTTTACGTTACCTATTACTAATTTAAAATGTTTGCAAAAGTTTAAAAATCAAGGGTGCTACGTTACAAAAAACAGTGGGATAAAAAAAACATATTAGACATGTCTTTGCTACGATTACAAAACGTCTTGGTTAGTGGTGAAGTGATAACTCCAACAGGGGTACGTATAAAATAAAATAAAAGGTTTTTAGTCATTAGTTTAACACACACCTAATACCCACTCTAAACGCAAAATGAAATGAGGCTTCAATTTACATACAGCACTTGGCAACGAGCCAAACACTCCAAATGTCATTAAAACCAGATTTGTATTCATATTGGTGTAATAGTTTTTATTTATACTAATAGTTCCATATACAAATGACTTGAAAAGGAAAGGTGTCGTCTATTTTATTATGTTCGTCTATCATCTGTTCATCTGTTCGTGTACCCATAAAAACATCTTCCCGACATCCAGTATGTCCATTTATCCATCTGCTTTTGCCCGTCTGTCTGAGTGAATGTCTGTTAATATGCCCGTCTACTTGTTTAGTCGTCTGCTCTCGTCTGCCCATATAAACCCTTAGCTAGTCTTCCTGTCTGCTCGTCTGTCCATCTACCCGTCTGCCCTTTTATCCGTCTGCCCTTACCCTTGTACCTGTCTTGCCGAGTGAACTTCTGTTCGTCTATCTACGCATCCTTTTTTTCCTACGTTTCCTTATTTTTCAGTCTGCTCGTCTGCCTGTTTACTCCTGCCCTATCTTCCTGTTTGCCCTTCTCTCCTACCGTCCATTCATCTGTCCATCCGTGCGTCCATCCGTTTGTCCATCCGTCTCTTTGTACCTCATTCTGTATTCTTATCCATTATACTCGGAAACTATTAGCAGTACAAAGTCGAAATTTCGAACCAGCCTAAACTAACTCCAAAAAAATGTCAATGAATTAATTCCGACACCGCACACCCGTTGGCAACCGACCAAATACGGCTCATACTGTCGTTAAAACCAGTTGCGTTTTTACTCCGCATCTGCGTTTTTATAAAGCAATGTAAAAAAATTCTGTTTTCGTACATTTGAAATATGAGTGTGTGTGTTTTATTGTTTTGTTTTTTATATGAATCATATATTTTGAGTAGGTCTCTCAGCGTTTTTGAATGTTCAATACTAGTTTTAGTTTTATGTTTCGTAATACTGAGCTCTCATATACATACTAGTAATATAACAATAAAATCGCTTCGTATCGTCTATATTTCAAAACTACGCAACGGAATTACATGCGATTTTCGTCAATAGACAAAGTGATTCAAGAGGAAGGTTTATATGTTATAGGAGATAAAAGCTGGGAATATCAAAGATTTATAATGTGATGTTGTTTATTAATAATAATATAATATTATAACCACAGCTTGGTGGTGCAGCATCAAATGGAATCAGCATGATAGCAACTATTTACAAACTTACAGCAGATGTGTGTTTGAGCTTATTGGAATGGTCGCCATGAATAGTTACCTTTTTGGAGTCGAGTTTTTTTATTTTCTTTAATAAACTTGTAAAGATAATAATGTTGTCATTCATAGCTTTTTTTATCAAATGTAGATAACATTTCGGACAGAAATTCATTTTTATCTGTGGGTAGACGTGGATGTCTATGGGCAGAAGCGACCGTTTAACGTCAGGTGGCATCTACGCTCGTTAGCCATTCCTCCAACATAAAAATACTTTCTTGCATACGTAATAAGTCAGCAATATTGTAGGATCGCTGAGTCAGGTTGTTGGAGGAACAAATAGGCAAGTCCGCAGGGTGTGACCACACTTCATGTTTCTTGATTTATTACTCAGCATAATGTGGCAAAAAAGCGGCTATTTTCAGCGGTTTTGCGTAAATCGGTTGCTTAACAGCTGGCGAATGGTAAAGCGTTTTGTTCACTACAAGCGGAGCTTTTACAAAACTTTAACTTTTAATATTACATAATGGGTTAGTTTAAATTACTTATATTTGTTTTAGAACTTTAAATAGTGAAAACTTAAAACACGATTAAAATAATTTTACGTTGACGTAATTTATAACTGAAGATCACCCGGATCTGATATATAGTTTTAATAATTGCCAAGATGTTAGTAACTTAATAATGACGTAATTTGGAACTGCAGATCATCCCGATCGACTATAGTTTGGACACCTGACAAAATGCGAGTAACTTAATATTTACGTAACTTGTTAACTGCAAATCACCCCTATTGGATATAGTTTTAAAAACTGCCAAAATGCTAGAAAATTAATAATAACGTAATTTCAAACTACAAATCACCCTCATCGAATACAGTTTTAACACCTGCCAATATACTAGTGACTTAATATTAACGTAATTTTGATAATTCCGATCGATTACAGTTCTAACAACTGCAAAAATACTAGTAACTTAATATTGACATAATTTGGAACTCCAGATCATCCGAATCGAATATAGCTTTAACATCTGCGAAATGTTGACGTAATTTATAAGCTGCAGATCACCTGATAGCTCGTCAGTTACACTGGAACAACATCCAAATGGCCAACCTTTTGATTGCACAACGATTGTACCGTTATACCTACGGTTTGTTGGACAAATTCGTATACTTTGGTTTGTGTATTGAACCGTCCGAACTGAAAATATTCGTGAAATGGAAGAATGAACGACTGTGACTTTGACGTGTTTTTGTTTATTTTTGAAAAGATTCCATCAGAATATGATGCACCAACCAACGGAATAAATGTTTCTGTCATATCCCATAGGAGTCAGACAATGAATAGCAGATGTTTTTTTTCCAAATTTGAAATTCTTTATTAGAACAGAAGTACATATTTATAATAATAAAAATCTTAAAACGAATTATAATAAAAACCTTACCTATGAAACTTGGACTATTTCATCTCAGCTTATTTCTAAAATGTACCACCGCCACCCTCATGATCCGCCGTGAAATATTACTTGTGTTTCGGTTGGAGAGATGCGGTTGCCGGCTAAACTTTGAAGCGAGGCGATCATCTTAGTCCTCAGAAGTAGCACCGTACCTAGGTTCGAGCTCAGATAGGATTTCGGTCGTGTTTGTGGTTGTACGTGGATGTCTATGGGCTGCGATGCCTTAACATCACATGGTTTGCATGCTCGTTTGCTACCCTTCTCACATTAAGAAAAAATCTCGTTTCGTGTCGTCTTGTTTGGTCTGGTATCTTACGAGATGAGACTCGAACTGTCTCATCTCGTTTCGTTTCGTTTCCTGTTCTCTCATTAAATTATAAAACTTTATATTTTACAAAATTCATTTTAAATTGGCTCCACCGGAAAACTTCAAAGCTTATTTAAAGGTATAAATAGTATAGAACAAACTTAAGCTACTTATCCCCATGGGGCTAAATTATAAGGTCCCGGACGAAGCCGTGAGAAGCTTGTAGAATATAAAAGAAACTAAAGAGCTAAAAGCGAACGAGCACTCAATTACCTTTCCCTAAAAATTTCCAATTTTCCAATAATCCCACAGGATTACTCCATTATATCTTTGAGGCTTTTCTTCCTTTGTTTCGTAATAACTGTTTTGTTTGAGGATATAGCCGTTTTAATTTGTTTTTCACCCTTCTGTTCCTAGAAGGGCTGAGAAGGGGGATTAACATCGAGTTTTATAGTGCCCGGTAAGCTTTTTTCCACCGGATTTTTTTTCGATCAAAATTATCTAAAATTGCGCTCAAAGATATAAAATTATTACTTTGACGTTCATAAAGTGATATAAATACCTTAACTATATATTACTCATTTGCGACGACAATGTAACATCTTAAAAATCTCAATTTTACAAGACTGTTACACTTTTGATCGATTTTAAATATAGCACAGGTGATGTAATGACGTTAGAGCATGTATGTATGTGTCGACTCATATAGCAACGATTCATGTAAAGGTATTTTTAAAAAATACTATACGAGATAAACACGTTTAAAAATATGGAAAACTGTATATATCTCGAAATGTCACAATAACGTAGCAAATGGATAAAAAGGGTAAGGTGAGTGACAGACCCAGAGATAAAGCTAAAATTGAAACCGCTGAACCTCCAATCTTCCAATTTTGTAGATAGATTTTTTATAGGGCGTTAAAGGGTATTAACAAAATAATTTCACGGCTAAGTGAATTTTAAATAAGGGATGTAAGAAAAATGTACCTCTACGTGAGACAACCATGGGCAAAAACTATTAAAAAAACAATTGCAATCGCTATTAAGCGCAGTTAAGCATTTTTTTACTGTCTAGAAAGTACTAGTAATAACCGAGTCCGTAACTTCATACACCGCAATGCTTGTTGACCTATCCCGGCGAAAACCAAATTGGGTAGGTGAAAGGAGGTGCTTGGACTCAAGGAAATTTACGAATCGGTTACTAATAATGCGCTCTAATATCTTCGACATGGCTGGCAAAATGGAAATGGGCCGATAGTTGCTGACATAGTCTCTGTCTCTGTTACCGGTCTTGTGAATTGGTTTTACAAGTGCGATTTTTAACACCTCCGGAAATGAACCTTGTGATATTGCCAGGTTACAAATATGTATGGGTAATGGGTGAGACTAGCTAGGTTAAATATCTCTTTAGTATTTTAGCTGAGATTTGATCCACGCCTACTGCTGAGTTATCTTTCAGAGATTTAACAATCCTTTGTATCTCACATCCATCAGTGGGTAGCATGGAGGAGTTACCCGGAGAGACAAAACATTGTGTGGGCTGGCGTGCTGAGTTTTGTCGTTCGATTTGAATTTGCTCTGCTATAGTTTTTCCAATGCCAACGAAAAAATCGTTTACCACGTTTAGACTTAGTTGTAGATTGTCAGTAGATAGCAAGTTAGACGAGTGATCTGCAGTTACAGAAGTTTCGGTACCGTTTATAAATTAATTTTAGTTCCTCGTTCCCAAAGTCTTTTTTCAGTTTCTTATAGAGATTATCTCTTTGCCTTATACAACGCAATAGCCCACTAATAATCCATGGTTTGCTTATTCGTTTTCTATTAGGTGGTTTTATAGATTTGGAGTTGGCCGATATGGCCGTGGATAAGTGTCTTATTAGAAGATTCGCTGCGGAGTTTGCGTCTGTGCAATCTTGGATCTGTTGGAAGTTGATGTTGTGCAATGTCTGGTCTAAGCCTATGTAGTCGATGTGAAGACTTATGTTGGACATGTGGTATACAAATTTGCTGTTGTCATAGCTAATACTGACAGCGACACTCTCATGATGAGTGATAGACGTGTCGAGTATAAGACAAAGAACATTTAATTTTGTTTTAAACATTATGTGGTCAAGTACGACCATGTGTAGGCGTAGACCATGACCAGGGAGGATGCCATGACTGGCCAGCACATTTAAATATTCACGTGATCGTTTATCCACTGTCATAGGACCTATGTATATATTGATGTCTCTGTTTAATTTTGAAAGTAGAGTGTCAACGGAGGAGATGAAATTACTTATATTTGACTGGCTTGACGGATTATTATTTTTACACAAAACCGGTATGTTTGAAATGCATGATTTGTTGAGTTGTGTTTTATGTGCTATATATATAGTAAAGTAAGTTTGAATTTCGTAGACGTAGTATTAGTATGTGTGGTATTATATAATAATGTAGTTAAACGTAATGATAATATACAGTAGGACATGCAATGAATATAAAAGACATTGAATTAGCTAACGAGGAAAACATGCAAAATAATTTCCACATAACGACTAGTCACATGGTCAATTTAAGTGAGTCATCTTCTTCATAGATCCAGTCAGGATCTAAGAAGAAGAATACTTACTTTAATGCTGGGAGCTACTATATCAGTCCTCAGGGGTAGCTACGCGTAGACGTACGAGCTTAGAATCGACGTTAGTTCTATATATGTTTATGAGCCGCAGCGTCTTCATAGCATCACATGACCTGCATGCTTGTTTACTACTCTTATGACAAAAATATGATGGGCCCCAAAGCAACGGTGATTTTTTGTTTTTGCAAAATAGTAAAAAACGGGAATGCAGGTCACCTGGTGTTAAGTGGTCACTGCAGCCCATGGACAACCACGTCCAATCTCAAATAGAACAGAAGTTCT
>DWON01002180.1:0-21492 GCA_018251015.1 Phocides pigmalion okeechobee
AAGATGGTCGCCTCCAATAATGTGTATCCGACAACCACACCTCCCCAACCGAAACACAATACATGAAGAACATGTTGTTTTGCGGCAGGTTATGAGGGTAGCGATGGTGCCGCCCCGGGCGAGCTCTAACAGTTCTTCCACCCATAAAATGAATTGAACAACACGACCTGAAATGAATTGAACGACACGACCATCAAAATATTGCTTTACACTGACTGCGGCGCTCATATATTATCGAGCCAGAGGCGGCATTAAACTGAAGCTCTTTTCTCTAGACTGGAGACGCGCCGACAATTGGTACAAATATTGTATTGTGACATCAATGTAGCATCCACGAACACACAGTCGCAATGTACACCTTCAGTCTTGTAGCGCCTACGTAAACACATCACTTGTGTTCGCCCGTGATCCACACAGATTTGTACGTACAACACATGTGTGTACAAGCCGCATGCGCTTTGCTCCAAGTAATAAACAGCAGTGTTGTATCCCGCAGTGAAAGTGTTAAAAATGGCATACCTATGTGCCGCAGAAATATTGCAAAGATCGCGAGATGATCGTTTATACATAAACACTTTCAATACAACGGAATATTATTTATAGATTACAAAACTTCAAAATAAGTTAGTGAGGTTATAGCATTACAACTTACAGCTATGACATGCACCGTACTCGCAGAAGAGAACAATCATGATATAATTTTACAATCTTACGATTATCTACTTGCATGTCAGCCGTTAATTGTAAGTTGTTAACGTTGCACTGATTGTTCATTGTTGCAAGTGTTTCGACCAAACTAACCATTAAATCAATATATAGTAAAAATATCTCAGTTTAAAATTTTCCTAAGGATCATATTCTTACAATATTCCGATGGGCGTATCTTAGGTATCGCATTAAGACCCTATCCTTTATCAAATTCATTTCAAGTATTATATTCAAACAACACACTTGCCGGTCGCTAAAAGAAAGTGGACGAAGCAAGGAACATGATCCAGTTCCGTGGATGTTCCAGTAGTCAATGATACGGTATAATTTAGGACATGCAAATTATCAAACTCTATAACAATTCCTATACTCAAAAACCTTACCATTCTAAGATTTAAGAAAAAGGATCAGGTAATAAATATCTAAACATTTTTCCACATGCATGACAATTAAAATATATATTTATTTGGTTATTGTTCCGACATTTATAAAAATATCCCTAAGGTTTGGTTAGTAAAAGAAAGTTTGTATTTGTCACACAATCGTCATTCCTTCTCAGCCCACCACCATGTCGAAATGAACACCAGTGAAAATAAATCTGAACTCACACTTGCCGCATCTGATCGCCTTGGTTACTGAGTTGCGCTAAGTAAGCTGCCTGTTTCCGGTGATGGTACATGTGAACGCGTAGACAGGACGGATTCCTCATTCGTTTCTGGCATATATCGCATTGTAGTGTCCCTTCCCTCGTGTCGTGTTTGTCTCGTATGTGCACTTTCAGGTTGTAGCGGTTCGCGAAGAATCGGTGACACGATGGACATTTTACGCCTCTCGTTTTACAGTTCCATGCTGGTGGGCAGAGTTTATGCGGTCTTTGTCAAGGCACTCCTTTTCATATACAAATTGTTATTTGATTCTTTCACACCTTTCAGTATTTAGTTTTGGAAATTTCGTGACAAGGTTAAATATAAATGTCAAAAAAAAATAAAACGAATATCAACAAAAATCATAAGAAAACAAATGATTAAGATTTTTCCGGTTCATTTAAGACACAGTGATAATGTCAAAACTGTTTTATGATACGGTGATATTAACTATGTTTATGAATAGCAATTGTAATCGCGTGAGCATACTCTGTAGGTGCTGTACTTTTCTCCGAAAGAAAAATTACTATGGCCTGATAATTACAATAATTATTGTATTGAATTAATTAAACTAATCTATAGTTTGTGATTAAAATATAAATCATGACCAAATCATTATATTTTTCAAATATAATTTAAATTAAATTAAATTAAAATTAGAATTATTAAATTCAATTATTTTATTAAGTACTGCAAAATAATTATCAGATTTAATTTATTCAAATTAAAAATTATATATTTTCTTTCCTTCAAACAATTACTAGAATAGAGACACTATTCATAATAATCCTATCCCTTTTTATCACATTATTGATTTTATTTGCATGAATTGGCGTAATCTGCCAACAAATCTTCAAGTAGAGTATCAAATATGATAACCACACACTAAGCAGAAATATGGATAAATATTTTGCAAATTGAGAGTTCCTTCAAACGGTGATAAGTGATATAAATAACATTATTTAGTAACGATAATTTAAAGAATCTTAAATAACAATCAATCATCGCGATCATAAAACAAGTTAATATGACACTATCACTGCGGAGTATGAATTAATGTTTTTCAATTACTTACTAGTTTCTTTAGCTGATTCTGGCAATACCAATACGTTATTAAACACGTCGTTGTCGAAGTCAATCAGAGGTTCACTGAAAATTTCGAAAAAGAAAAAAAACATAAAAATAAAGAAATAAAAAATTAAAATGTGCAGAAAATAAATTTAAGTAAAAAAAGCAGAAAAAAAACAATAGATTACAAAAATTAAAACAAAAAGGTGCGAAACCTAAAACACGAAAATACGTTCATTATATACGTACAGCTTTCTATGACGTAACTAATATTACGTTGAGTTACTAATAATTTCAAATAATGAAGATCAAATGTGGCCTTAAGAAAACGAAACAAAAAAATAAGAAGGGGACCAATTAATTTTCAAGCACGAATAAAACACTTCACACAATCGTATATTTATTAGACATAATCATACACATAAAAAAGGTTGTCAACTCTTTCAGACTTCGACGATACTTTGATTATTCACTAACGGACTCAACATATTTGGATTTTATGTTTCATTTCAATATGTGTCAAAACAAAAAAAAAACATTGTGAGAAAAAAATCGACGTAAGTGACCAAGCGACCCTCTAAGTAAATAAAAAATATCAATCTGAAACAGGCTGGATATGAGAAGAATTAAGAACGCCCAGGCACCGAAATTTCCAAAATATTTTGTATAAAAAAATAATAATTTAGATAACTTTATTTAATGCTTACTTAAAAATAAAAAAGTTAACTAAAATTTCAATTTGGAGCTTTAAAAGTCGTAAATCAGTACAACTTTGTGAGTATACGTGTCAGCAAGGGCATTGCTCGCACCCCACCTACCTACACTCGTCGTGCACCGGGAGGCAAATCAATATCAATATTCAGGTAGGGGTATCCGCAGCGTCCAAATGTCCAATACGATCCACCTATCATCTCGTCTAAATATCTCCCTATTTGCCGCATCTCCCTCCGCTGCCACCCCACTGCAGTGGTCTGGGTGGCGTTACCATGCAACGGGAAATCAATAACGTTGCCAGGACTATCCAGACCGGATTTACATCTCCGCGCGCGTCCGAAGTTCTGAGAACCACCCTTCCACCCTTCTGTGCACCCGTACAAGTCCCGTTGCCATGCAACGAGAAATCGATAGAGGTTTCAGCATCCGAGATGGTGGAAGTTTCTCGCAAAATATATTAATAGTCACGCGGTATTTACTTCATTTATACAACGCAAATACCAATGGTATAATTTATAACACCCTCATTTTAATTTACGATTTATTATAATTTATAGATGCAACTTTTTCAAAAATATAATTTGCTTAAAACACTAATAAAATGGATTCATAAAACGGTCAAGTTTAAGGAACTGAGTTTTTATCATTATGTATTCGTTTATAAAATCGAATTAGAGTAAAATATAATGAACGAAAACTTACAAATTAAAAGTATATGTTTGAATCAAATGTCGTCGGTCTTTGTGATTCATAAAAAAATGAAAAAAAACTGACTAAGGGGGATAGAAAATAATTCTTCATCTCCAAACGGGGGTAGCAAGTTTCTAAATACTTGCAAGATACGGATACACATTATTGACGGCGACCATCTTAGTCCTCAAGAGTAGGAGCGCATCCACGTCCATCCTTAAATAGAACTTCTGTTTTATTTGAGATTGGACGTGGTTGTCCTTGGGCTGCAGTGACCACTTAACATCAGGTAGTCTGCATGACCGTTTCTTACCCTTTCATAATAAAAAAGCCTATACACAGTACTATACTATACAGATTTTATATGTGTTGGATCCAACAACAGAAACTAAACTATAAAAAATCCAAGACCAACAATCTGTCTGCATTGATTCTTTCCTAGGTATATGTTTTGTCCGTACCTAAATAAAGCGGCAATATAGGGTGCTCAATTCAATGGCTTATTTTTAGAACGTCGCGACGATCACTACACGTTTCAAGACTAGATAAATTGTTACTTAGCAACATATCGAATTATCTTTGTTCCCCAGACAGATCAATATATAAAAATGTAATACATGTAAGTGGCGCTGTCGTAAGCTGACGCTAATAAGGTGACTTTGAAATCAGTTCTCGAAAATGCTAAGAAATAGGTAGCTATGTATATAAAATTGAATGTTATAAAAAAAATCTTTTTCCAACCTTAATATGCTCATAGACATGGTATCAAAATATAAAACCCGTTTTTATTTTTTCGCATCTAGCTGTCTGTATAATAAGGCTAATAATGATCTGAGCCTTAAACGGCTAAATCAATTTGGCAGTACTTTCACACAAATATAAAAACTTTCTACGTATGACATAGTGTTCTTTTTATCAAAAAATTTATAAATTCCATGCGCATGTACTGAAAAAACGTGCAAAGAAATACATGCAGATGGACCCGATCACAGTCTGATAACGTCACAGGCGTTAGTTTTAGAACACGGAACTCTAAATCCAAATTGCTACAGAACAGCCGTCATTATTTCACCCTCTCCGTCCGTCCGTGAGTCAAGGCCAATTACTTGGAGAACATAGGCAAGAAATAAAATTTTAAAATAAGTGTCTTCTACATATTTCTATATAAAGTACAATGTTCTCGAACTTCGATGCATACGCGACCCATAACAGAGTCAAAATTCTACCTTATAACGCATTGAAAAGTGGATTCTGTGGACATTCCGGAATCCACTCAATAATAAACTCTTAAATTATATTGCTGATACTTGCCCTTTACTTTGATCGCCTTGGGATCGGGAACCCCAATATATAAAAATTGAATATCAAATCTAGGAGATTGCTAATGATCCCGACACACAGGATGATCGACACCGATATACGACATGTAAAACAAATTTGAAGAGAAATAATAAAGATGTCTATACCTATCTAACCAAACATGTAATTCAAAATAATAAATTCAGCGAAAATAAGAATGTTAAATTTACATATCATGAATAAGAAAAAATATTTTTAATGAAAGTTCATTTTTGAAATCTAGATTGCAAGTTTATTTGGAGGACATTCGGAGTATTTCCTTTGTTTTTTATCATGTCTGAGAAATAGTTACAATTAAATCCGTTTATTTTTTTATACCGTTAATTCGATAAGCACTGTGCAAATTTAACTTAATCTTATTCTATTTAATATTAACTTTATATTTAAACCATTTCCATTTATCCCAACTATGTATGTCTCGATAGCCCAACTTGACTTTTAACTAACTTCATGGTACGAAATAGAGAAGATAATTTTTAACTCCATCGCGCCTAAAATAATAATTCCTTAATGTAACTACGTGGTAAGTACCACGACCGCTACGCAATAACCATATTTTTACTATGTACATAATGGCCTAAACACGAGTCATTCTCAAAATAACTAACAACCTAGTGTAAGCTTCAATGTAGGAAGAAATGCCACATTCATAATAAAAAAACTTCTGTCAATAAACAATTCAAGTTTGTTTAAATATTTTATACCAAGGTAACAAACAACACCTGTTGATTGAACTCCGCCGTTCATTGCTACGAAAAAGTAGCCCTCGGCGTCTGGAACTACTGCAACCTGGATAGAGAGTCAACTTACATTTCTTTTCTCCCATTTGTTCGCCGCCTGTTACAATTAGCTGCCCGACACCTAAATATATTCTTAAAACAAACTCACCCATCAGAAGCGTATTCGGTGTTTTCGGGATGAGTCGGACTGGTTTTCACGGCACGAGTCTTCTTTTTCAGGTTGCTATTCTTCGGCGGGTTGTTTTTCAGAAGTCTGCAACAAAGAACAAGGAACGTTTTAATACGGAACGATGGTAATAATGAACATGAAACTATTATTACAATACATAAAAACAAAACTACCGTTTGAGAGGGCTGCGGGCGGTTTCTTGGGGTAAGATCGGTTCGATAGGGGCTTCAAATGCATAGGTGTCTTCTCCTCCGGGCATCCATTCGGCTTGCTGGTCAGATGGCGGTTCAGCTCTCAGCCTGGGCGATGCGATCATCGGCGGTGGGGATTCACTTCTCTGTAATCATTCACATCAATGTAGACAAATAATGAACATGATAACAATCAACGAATTCAAAGTGAGGATATATAGCAAAGAAACGCACTCTTCTTCTGAAATAGTACATCAATGTCAGGATGACCATTTTGGTAGAAGTAAGTAGGATCCCCATATTAAACTGATACGAAATTCTGCGCTGCACTGAACAGGGCGCGGGTGGAGTCTGGTATATAAAGGGAGCAGGCGGGTGGTTGTGGTCGGCGTCGGTGCACGAGCGCGCGCATCCTGCGCCGTACCCCTCGGCCTCGGTGGGGGTGAACCGCCCGCCCCTTGTGTCGAGGTTTGCTTGTGTACAGGTAATACCTGTGTGAGTCATGCAATTCTAGGCTGTTCTATTAAATGCGACCCTTAGTTTGATTGTATTTTAGATGAATCTTGAATCGATTTCAAATAATTAATTTTTTATAGATACAATATTCACAAAAACTTTTGCTAAGGTGTTTTTTTAATATTCATGAATCATCACTTAAGAGATTTTTTGCAAATATTTTAATGAAATTTCAATATTTTCTAGAAGATAAAGGTTTAACATGGTAATCAATAGTTAATATCATTTCTAATTAATAATTAATAAAAAATATATATGCATTTACTATAATAAAAAAAATAAACACACATCCTTTGTTAAGTAAAATCAATAAGAAGATTTATGTGCAACAAAATAAGACATCAAAATTCATATAAACATACTCCTTCTGTCATTTGACCATTACATATGAACCAATTGTAACTGTATAGACTTCAGTGATTATTTCATTGATGTCAAAAATCTGAATCATGTTTACCTTGTATGATATGCAAACCTAAACCAATTTATTTAGGGGCAACAAAGGTGAGAGATAAATGAAAATAAAACTAATTTGACATTCACAAAATTGATATGCTTATTATAAAATAAAGATTAAACTTACTTCTCTGCCGCTAGTCAACCCTTTCACTTGGAGAAGCTCTGCCGTATGTAAGAATGCCGAAAGTTCCGTTTGACGTACATGTACCTCACCACGATACATGAACTGAAGAAGTTGACGTAGTTCTTGGTGGGCAACATCTTTGAGAATGACGATTGGGTGTTCGCATGGGTTCATCTATTGACAAATATATTTTGTCTTATAATCAAAAGCAATAAATGTATATTGTAATAGATAAGACTATTTTAATTCCCAGCATTAAGCAATTTGATTCCACAATGAATGTGACCATATATCTACAAACAACTAAATGATACTTCTATTCTGTATCAAGATGGTCACAGATGTCTATGTCTATGGACATAAGTGACCACCTACCATCTGGTTAAACAGCAAGCTACATAATTCCATCCGATAAAACAAGTTAAGAAAGATAAGTTAGGTTATCAAAAGCTGTATAATTTTACAGCAATATTGCACCATAAAAACTTTAATTGTTAACAAAAAAGAATTTATATGGACTGCAATAGCAAATGTAATCAACCCAAATAAGATTGAAATGTCAAGTGAATTCTGCCACTGGAATGTCAATACCCATGACTTGTATCCCTTCAAATTGGAATAGAGCAGAAAGAAAGTTTGACAACCACTGCCGCACATCACAACTTGTCTTTTGGCCGTCTTTTTACTTACTTACTTAATTTTCTCTTTGCTTCACCCCTGTCTAACCATATTCTCAACTATGAAATTCTGATGGTTAAACTAAGGATGTTTACAAAACTAGTACAGCTCGCTGATACTGGTATATTCAAAAGGAAATATGATACAATCATATGGATGAAGTATTGAAACTAAACTACGAGAAAATAAAATGCATAAAACTTATCTACTATGTACACATTGTGTAAAAAACAGGGCTTATGTTGTCATTTTCAAGTAAAAATAGGAATGGAAATGATGCATGCTTAAAAAATAATTCTGTACTAAACTTCAGTGTTGTTAAATTTAAAGATTAGGGGTATGTACCCCATCCGAGATACAAAATATGTAAATACTCCACAAATACTTAATTTGTAGAATTTCCGATCCAATAAATTGCAAATTCAATTATTGTCATTTTAGAGTGAAATTTGATGAAAAATTATTTTACCCTTTCCCATTCTTGAACCTTTGGACCTTCCCTCATTATAAAACAATACATACACCCATGTATGGTAAACTGCACTAATAAACTAATTAGGCAGGTACTTATGATCCTATACTTACCATGCCCTGTTTACTTGAAAGACATTTATGTAATTATTTACGTTATTATTCTCATATATGTAGCATTCAAGCCAGCCAAAGGTAAAATTAATTATTTAAAAATGAATTGTATTTATACTTTATAAATAGTTAAATAACCTTTTATTTTATTGTCTTGTACTAGTCTTAAGTATGAATTAAATACTTTTGGACATCAATATGTTTTTACTTGCATTATCATCACTTTTAAGGCTTAATTTAAAATATTGTTCCTCATTGAAACTTAACTATTAGACAAATGCATTGTATCTTTATCACAATAAGTTACTTACAATAATTTAAAAGGTATCCTTATTCCTTTTTCTTAATACTTTCTATTACATACTTGATAGAAGACAATGATAATAAAAAACTGAATTTAAGTTAATTTTTATTTCTAGTTTCATTATTATAACCCAGTAGACCTGTAGGTTAAATAAATAATACAAATATTTCATTGTATACCCAAAAAGAGAAATATGACCATAAAAACAAATTATTTACATCCTAAAGTATATCAGCACTAAAGTCAAATTGTCTGATTCATGTTTTGTATGATATTTACCTAATTAGAGTGCCAACAAGCCATATCAGTCTTATATTAAAGGTTCATTATAGATTATGGATAGTTTCAAAAGGCATCAAAGAGCTGTTATAAAAACAATCTTATCTTTTTGAACATCCTTTGAGTAAGGGTGATTTTAAACATGGCCCCAACACTAATGTCAAAGTTTGTATTCCATTTTTAAAGCTTTCATTCTTTAAACTTTCATTACAAATCTATTATTAATAATGATGTTAAAATATTGATTGAATTACTGAGTTTGGTAAACCTTTGTTTTGCATAATCTTATTATGAATGAGTTTACCAATTCAGTAATAATTAAAAAAAACCCAAAATATCTGTTACGTATTTCTAATGTACCAGAGAAATTTTACAACATCACAACAGCAACCATTTTTGTAAGCTATATTGTATCAAATAAAATTAATAAGAGAAAGGACTACATAAAAAATAAAATTCAGGTAGATAAATCAATAATATGAAAACAAAGAAGACATTATGAAATTTGTCTCAACATGGTGGTCTGACATTATAAAGTAGGGAGGAGGAAAATAGGTAGGTAGACAGTGATAAAAATGAGTCATACCTTGAAGAGTTCCTTGAAATACGGGCTGCAGACGGACAGGATGAGTTTATGTGCGTGCACATACTGACCGCCCGCAGCCAACGTAACGTCCACCAGATCCTCGCCCTCCAGCAGGGCTTGAAATGACTGCGACAGATTGGAGTGGAAATCGTTCCACCGTAAAGAAAACTGCTCTGGCATCGCCATCTCCGTCAGAGACGGCAGCGTTCGATACGAACTGCTGACGCCTGCGATCTATCTACGACTAACTGTACACCCAACTTTCAGTCTACTACGCGTCCACACAATGAAACATTGTACCTACTGAAACTAAACACAGATGCGCATTTAAATACACATAAACGTTTCAGTGCACGCACTGGCGTATAATTACACCGCGAATAAACATAATAACGGAGCTATTAGACAATATTAATTATAAGAAGCGGAAAATACACTATTGATTGGCATGGCAATACACGGAAACTGTATCAAAATGTCGCTTGCTCAAATGCTCACAAAGAACCGTTCTATAAGTGACAAAACTGACAAACAAAGCATGACATTTAATTTTGTATTTACGGCATTTACAATACGCTTCAAACAGTAATTACTACCATTATGTTCAATTTGTTAAAGAAATCCGCTTCAATGTTCACGATAATATAATAGCCACTTCATTTTATTTTACTAATTCCATAGACAAACTATTTATACTCTGTCAAAAAAGGAAAAGAAACATTACCTGTAACATAACGGAGACCCAAAGAGCATCGACGACGCTAGAAGTACTTAATTTTGTGAAAGATATGGAATGTAATGGCCCCCACAGATTACTATTATTACAAGAGGGCTTTATCTACTTTCCCCCACTTCAAAAACACAATAATTGCCATATCCGAAAAATATATAGTACAAAGTCCCTAATAAAATTAAACCTACAAATATTACAAGAATCAAAAATTAGGGGAAACCTTCAATTTAATTTGATTCGAGAAAGAGATGACCTGTTTCTCGAATCAAATTAAATTCCAAATCAACATTCATCAATAATTCTACTCAGTACTAAATTATCAAGGTGATATGATATATTAACAACTCATTATTTAGCGTCAAAAATTAAGCTACCTAATCGTATTTTTTCCTTTCATTTAGGAATATCAACGGGGTATCGTGATAGAAAGAATCGCGTCATTACAGTAGAATGAACAAAATAAGTGAAAAGGCTTTAAATCTAAGAAGCGTAGTTATATTATAATGAAATCGTACTTAATCATATGTTTTAACTCACTTTTATCAAATGTAAGCAGATATATTTTTTCGTATAATGCTATGTGTTGTAGAAAAATAATGTTTCTATAATCGTTTTTTTATATATTATATTTTCCCTAAATTTATGTAAAATAATTTAATTGGCAATTTCATGTGTTTTAAAAGATAGATGTCACTTTTCGAAATCCAGAACCTTTTTGTTCCATCGAAAGTTTTATTGCGAAATAGTAAATAATGCAACCACTACAATTAATTAATCTATATAAATAGATACATTGTAACATTACTTATTTACAAGAAGTCCAATTAAACTATATAGTTATTTTTTGAGGAGAGTAATTAATTACTAAACTGATTAAGGTTTTTTTTATTTACGATACCAGAGACTAATAATAGAGCCACTGCAGTTATCTACTTCTTGGCGTACTTGTCAGTGTCAATGTCATAACTTCCAAGGCGAAGAGTCCAAAAGAATACGGGTACTACAATGACAGGAATTTGACATTAATTAATAAAGAAGTACGTTGGCATCTATGCCGCTTCATCAAGGTTTTTTCTTTTATTTATATTTAATGAAAAAAATCACCTTATCGACCATGAAAGTAAGTTCGTGACGAAAACGGCCATCCATTTAGAACCGTGAGTGTCAGTCAGTTTTTGTTATACTTGTTCGCCAAATCGACAATGTTTGCTTAGTGAATAAATAAACTAGCATTTATATTCATATAAATCGTGATGTCAATGCTCAACAAACAGAGTGAGGCTGATGCCGACAAAGCACTGTTGGCAAAGAAGGTACTGAGTGCTGCTTTCTATGCTCTCGCGTCATTTATGATAACGGTTGTGAATAAAACCGTTTTGACTACCTATGCTTTCCCGTCGTATCAAGTTTTGGGTCTCGGACAGATGGTGGCGACCATTCTTGTATTGTGGAGCGGTCGTTACATGAGAATCGTACAGTTCCCGCTCCTGGACAGCAATGTGGCTCGTCGGATATGGCCTCTGCCTGTTATCTACTTAGGGAACATGGCGACTGGCCTAGGTGGCACGAAAGAACTCAGTTTACCAATGTTTACGGCTCTTCGAAGATTTAGCATCCTCATGACCATGATTGGTGAGAGATTTGTACTAGGAATACGAGCTTCTTGGCCTGTGCAAGCTAGTGTTATGGCAATGGTTGGTGGAGCTTTACTTGCTGCAGCCGATGATGTTACATTTTCATGGTCGGGCTACACCTTAGTGCTGCTTAACGATGGTTTCACTGCTGCTAATGGAGTTTACATGAAAAAGAAACTAGATTCAAAAGAGCTAGGCAAGTATGGTCTCATGTATTATAATGCTCTGTTTATGATAGTGCCAGCTGCACTAGTGGCTTGGCAAACAGGAGATTTGGAGCATTCTGCAGCTTACCAACATTGGGATGATACTCTTTTCTTAGTCCAGTTCCTCATGTCCTGTGTCATGGGCTTTGTACTCTCCTACAGTGTTATGTTATGTACACAGTACAACAGTGCCTTAACAACAACTATAATTGGATGTCTGAAGAATATCCTAGTAACTTATTTAGGAATGATAATTGGAGGTGATTATGTGTATTCATGGCTGAATTTTGTAGGTTTGAATATAAGTGTACTAGCAAGCCTTTTGTATACATATGTAACATTTAAACGTAAGCCACCAACACACATGCTCTTGAATGAAGCAAATGCTAAAGTAGATACAGTATAGACTTTATAGTTGTATAAAATATTTTCAGTGTCTATTAATTATGTGAGGTATTTAGATGGGGATGAAGTTGAACTGTATCAAACTTAATCTCAATTGGTGGAAGGGTTAATGTCATTTCATATTTTGTCCCTAGGAAACGATGTAAAATTTAACCAAGTGAACATTGTGAAATAGGTGTAATAATTACAATTAAATATGAGTATTGGTAAATCTTATGTGTGATTGAAGGATAAAGAGCCTAACCAAATGTCTCCAAATATCACTAAGGTCCTGCTTTGAAGTTCAAAAATTTCCCAAAATTGCTTTATGTAATTAATAGACATTGTATTATTACGTAGATCAACCAAATGCTCTACGTTTTTGTATAGCATTAAGGGTTGCTACCAAAGATAAATTTGACAGTGAAATATTGTAAGCATTTGAAAATGAGCAAGATATTTATGAATATTGGTTACCATAAGAATCATTTATTGCAATGAACATTGAATAGCATGATCATTGATTATGAAACAGGAAAAAAACTGAGAAATATCAAAGTACATTGTTTTGTGTCTGGAAACGCACAAAGACATTGATTTTTATATCTAAGATTCGAAGTTGTAATTTAGATTGGACAGTTAATATTAGGGCATTTTATAATCATGTTTAGTTAACTCTTTTCCTCAAGTATCCTGTCAAATTCAAATACAAGTTTTGTTTGTAGATCTCACAATCTTTAAATATTTTTATTTGAGAAAATTAATATGATGCATCAATTATACTATATGAAAATTACGGATTTAATATTCAAAACTAAATATGGAGGCTAAACATAGATACATTCTAGACATAAAGAGAACAAGATAAACTTCTCGCAACACTCAATGCTCACATAAAAAACAAAGTTCTGAAACATGTACTTTTCTTTATTTAAATTTTTATATTTAGTGTCCACAAAATATTTTAGTCAGTGTAAGTTTGTGGGGCAACAGTGAGAGTGAATAGTTAGCCAAATATATAATCTGTCTGTATGAAGTCCAACCAATCATAAGTGTTTATTTAAAGTTTTTCATTAAGATATTACTGGGGTTGCCTCATGACAGTCTTACTGATGTAGACTATATGTTATTTTACACAGCTGTTTTAAATATAATACCATTAATTGTTTTTTTTTAATTATTAACACAGTATGTGGGAATCCAAAATGAATACAAGACAGATACAGTGAATTTATTTCAAGCACTTTCCTTATCAAATTTCAATTAAGGCTTAACAACTCCGACACCACATTGTGTCAAATTATATATTTATTTTATGTATCTATTTTATGCTACCCAAAAATATATCCAACAGATACTTCATGAAAATATTTTTCAGTAGAAGCTTCTTATGGTTTTAGTTTGTATTTGAATGCTCGTTTGTCATGGTTTGGTAAGACATACCTACCTTTTAGGACAATAAGGAAATCTTAGATGCAGTATTTTCTCTAAATACAAGCAAAAGATTAAATATTATTTTTTATATAAACATTATAAATAATATATGCCATGATTATATTTGTTTTCTTGTTTGTGTATTTTGTGTCTTTCCAACTATCAGTAAGGCCGAATGAAAGTAAAAATGGATTTACTTGATTAGCGGTTTAAGCCTAAAATATAAAGGGTATAAAAATAGGTTTATGGCGTTGATTTAAAACATTTGAGTTATTATATATTTTGTATAATAAACTAGCTTTTGTTGGCAGCGTTGATCACACAAAAGTCAATAATTCAATACATTCCCTGAATCATGCAACGCTAAATTACCATTTACCTTCCTTTATATTATACCTGGCAAATTTATAAAAAAAAATCAAAATACCATGCAAATTTTCTATTTTATCAACTTACATGTAGAGTTCCCGAATTTCCTATTTTAGTGCTATATGTATTTATATGTTATATATAAAGGGTATATCTGCAAAATTTCAGAATTCTAAGTTTGGCTGTTTTCTCTGTGTGATCTTTGGATCTGTTGTGTCACTTTACTCTTTTAGATTTATTGGTTTACATTTTTCCACTATTTGTTTTGCAATAATGATTAAATATCATTGAATTAAATTATTTAACGTTTATTTAATTAATTTCTACTGCTTATTTTTTTTCTGATAAATAAAAGTTATTTTAATAAACACATACAAGTCAATTGAAAAGTGGTAGAGCCGCTAGAGCTCGCCTGGGGGGCGGCACCACCTTCATCCTCATAACTCGCCGCAAAGCAACATGTTCTTCATGTATAGTGTTATGGTTGAGGAGGTGTGCTTGCCAGATACACATTATTGAAGGCAACTATCTTAGTCCTCAAGAGTAGGAACGCATCCACATCCATACTTAAGTAGAACTTCTGTTCTATTTGAGATTGGACATAGTTGTCCCAGGGGTGCAGTGGAAACTTAACATCAGGTGGCCTGTATGCCCGTTTTTTACTCTTTCATAATAAAAAAAAGTCAATGCACAATGTCTCATTTGTTATATTTATTGATATGACTAGGTTGATATTTTTGCCTGTAAAAAAATCTTTTATATATATATATAAGAAAATATATAAGAAAAATTCTATATCTGCTTGTATTTGAGTTTTCCCATGCTGTCTTAATATGAAACAATCTGTGTTTTATAATGTTTTCACTTAATTTTTGTTTATTGTTTTTGTTATTAATATGCATAAAATTTGACATAATGTTGTATTGTAATCATTGTCTATTGAAGTGTCTACCAAATATATTTCGATTTCTTATAAGACTTAAGAATTTTGAATATATTTTGCAATAATTATTTAGATTTATTTTTGTCTAAAATTATATCTAGTTCTAAACATAATAAGTGTTATGTGAGTGTTTGGGAGATGCATCCAAAATTATTATTAGAAATGTGTTTTTAAAATTTTTATCCTAAAATTACTACAAAGTAACAGAAAAAATTAAATATTTTAAACTAAACCGATCAAAAATTTTACAATTTGGTTCTTTTGATGTTACATGAATTATTTTATTTTACTATCATTAACTAATCTTTTACAAAAAAAGTATCAGACTTCGGTTTTGTCAGAAAAAATCTACCGACATCTATCTACATCTAAAAGCTTTCATAAAACTATTATGTTGTTGGCATTTAGAAAAAGAAAAAGCAGCATAATTTTGCCAAATTGTTTTAAAATGTTGGTTGCTTATCAACCAATGTATTAAATATTTATGTAGCTATCTTAAGCATTAAGTTTTATACTTTAAATTGAAGAAATAAATTTTAAGAAATCTTGAAAAGAAATTTGTAACATTTTGTCGGTGTCATTGTGATGTGGATACTATATATGATTTAGTATTGTTTCAACTGGTCTGTAGTATTATCTAATGAAAGATTTGCATCCATCTCCTAAATACCCTGCATTTTAAATTTATATTGATTTATTATGTTTTCATATAAAAATATATTGTATCTGTAACCCTCTATATGAAAAAAACATAAGTCAGAACATGTACATGCCGTCTCAACTTAATAAATTGCCTATGGCTCTATATACTGTTGTAGGTATCGAAAGTATTAATTAACTATTAAATATTAAGTGCATTGGATGTAATTTATGTAAAGTTAGAGGTTTTGGCACTATAATTACATATTAAGCAATGAACTCCAAATTCGAAATATGTTTGAGTTCCAAACAGCAACATAAGAAATTTGAGAAGAGTCATTTCTGCTTTATCGATGTCAAAATTCAAAAACGAATGCATTTACCTTGGATAACCTGAAAAACACTGCACTGTGTTAATATTGATCTTATATCACATAACTACATAATTTAAATTTATGAGACGTCTCCATTTTTCGTACCATACTGTATCGCTAGTTGTAATTGGTTTGCAATATTTCCTAATCGGAGAGTCTGGTGACAGGCAAATTCAAGATAAATGTGCTATTTTTATCAAACATTATTAAACTGTTATCTGTAGGTCATCTTAAATAATTATGTATTACACACGCATTCTATTTTAATGTAGTAGACGCATTTATAATTTAATGTAGTTGATCATATTTTTCAATATAAGTACAAATTACTCTATTTAATGCAGTCAATGAAGTGGAAGTAGCCAGCAATATTTGTTATTGTACGACTTACGACGTATTGTAATTCTTAGAAATTACTTAAGACGTATTGTAAATTTTAGAAATAACCATAAATACACAATAAAATATACCCATTAATACACAAGTACAAATGTCAAACCTTATGACCGATTTGAGCTTACTGCGTTAGTTTGCGCAGTACTCACATTTTAAATTGTCTTTACAAAAAAAATGGCGGCATTTTATTCACCTGTTATTATTTTATTCATTATTTTATTTTATTCACTCTGTGATGTGAGAGCGAGATACAAATACAAAAGCCTATTTCAAATACATTATTTATTGATTGAAGTTATAATATGTTCAGGTTTGCACAATAGTGAGATCATAATGTTTGACATGGCAAATAATTGCGCGGTCTTGTGTCGGGGCTTGAAACGAAAGCCGATTCTATTGAACTTGCGCGCATAATAAGAATCTTAATGTATTTATCAGATTTGATATATCAAATCTGTTAGTTTTACGATCTATACACTTTTAATATTATCAGTGTTATTATCAAACTACTTCTAAGTACTGTAATCATGTAAAATAAGAAAAATAATAAGTACGTTTATTTGCAAAATACGGCAAGCCATGATAAATATAAGGAAATAAGGTATGTTACTAAATGTGACTCAGCCGTAATCCACTTTCGAAGATTATGAAATCAAATAGCCATTCGTTTATCCTTATTTCAAAGAAACATTTTATAATTATGTATATATGTGTACATATATATAAACGGCATTTAGCAGACAACTAAGTATCTTTATATTATTACGTAAATATTTCAATACATCGGTGCAACTACATAATTTATTTGGAAATGTTTTCTAAATATCTATATACTGTTTACCGTATTATGTATATTTACTATGTACTAGGTTAATTCTTAGTTGATGGTGTAAAGAATTGTGGAAGTAAACACTTATGTGTAATATTTTTAATGAACCTTTAATAAAGTAACATTAAATAAGCAGACCTAGCTTCCCAAAGTTCACAAACCTCGAAGACCAAATTGACAATTTGTCAATCTAACATTAATAACAATTTGAAACTGAATAGTCCAAGATTTTGTTTATGTTATTATTGTCCAAATTGTATTCGAAGGTTTTTAAAGTCACAAATTGAATATCGGTTTTCGTTTAATACAAATATGACTTCTGAATATATCCCAGAGAATTCTTACGGCTATCTCTTTAGAGCTTTCACCCATCTCTCATACGATCTATATTATAATAAACGTTATTGATGTACACTTATACGTAGTATTAGACAATTTGGTACGATATGTTTACGTCATGTTAAAATAATATTATGATTTATAATATGGTTTTTATATGCCAAATTAAGACACCAATAACTAATAGATTATCTTTTCAACTGGTGCTGGTAGTACGCGTGTGTATATATTTCTTCGCTTTTTAAATTATTTCTTTCATATGCAGTGGTTCCTATTACGACCCTACATCATTCTGTAGCGATTTGGTTACTAAAAGTACTTGTACATAACTATACAACTTATTAAGTATTCGTATTGTTATACGTTTAGATTTAAAGTTTTAAATATATTTTATACTTTACTGTCAATATGGTACTGGCTTAGGGCTTAGGGTTCTGTACACGGAATGCGAGTGTCTGTTGTCTTTCATAATTAAACAAAATTAATAACCTAAACAGCAGTGCCTCCATCTCAACTTTTCCATGTCAATTATTGCACTGAACCCATTTTAACAGGCTAGTATCTGGCTAAGTAATATTTCTGTACAGTCTAAAATGTCTGTTTTTTATTACACAAAGTAAACTTATCGATAAATTTAATTCCATAACCGAAATTGAAATCAAATCAATTTAACTTCGTTTATAATGATCGTCTTTGCATGCCTACGTATAAAATATACTTCATTATAAGCCTATTCAAGTTCATTGTATGTTTATTTGGTAGGTGGCAAAATATTTGCCTGCCTTATGGCGGCAAATTTTCCAAGGCTATGTTCGTTGCCGCTAAACTAATTATGACGGTATTTTTTGAATGTAAGAGGATTGGAAATCATACAATTTTTAATTTAACTTTAAAGATTAATACTTCAGATACCTATATTTACTTGTATCGTAAAGTTTATAATTTTGAATTAAGTTCAAAGTTTTACAACTAATATTTTACCATTACGTGTAATAAATATTATCTCTATTATTGTAAATGTTTAAATCCATGTTTCCGTATTTATTTATAGCTGTCTTTATTATTGCCTTTTATTAGAATTGGCCATTAAATGTAATATTATAACAATGTCTTTTGTTCATATTGATATGATATTACATGCTCTGAATCTTATTTAATCATAACTTAATCTTATTTGTAATAAGTATATTATAAATTATGCCGTTTTGTAAACGTTTTAGTTAATATGCATTCGTTGTTTGATAAATTGTAATAGCTATACTATATGTTAATTTTAAATAGATTAGAAAGCAGTACGATAGAGGTAAAACATGTATATTTCAGTTTTATGTGAGTTGAACAAATTTGATAAGCCACGTTCTAAGCCATGTGGCACGTTTAGGTACTATAATTTGGAGAAATTGATATGTTGTCCATTGGTGTCACTAAGTTTTTTTGGATCTATATGAATTCCGCCATTTTATAATAATAGTATGTAATAATATTTTAAGTATCGAAATCTTCAACCGGTTAAATAAACAATTAAATAAAAACGAAAGTAACCGCCTCTGCCTGATATAATTGATAATTTTAAACTATTATTATGTTAAGGTTGAGGAGCAGTGAACGAGCATGTTGGGGTTCATAGCTTCTTTGGGCAACTAGGGAACTTCAATCCACCGGTTCTAACTGGGAGTTCACCGATTTCTTGAATATGGGATGATCCAGTTAGTTATCGGATACAAATGAAGAGTGGTAATGAATGCTTACCTTTAATTAATACTCGACTTTTTATACTTTTAGTGGGTCGTGGTACTAAAATGATTGCTACCAGTTAAAATTGCTACCTGCGTTACATACTTGCCTAACATTTTTGAAAAAGAATACATCTTGCCATTTCAGTACGTTGATACCGTGATAGAACCAAGAAATGTTTACCTTAAACATACTTCTACCGTCCCTCACAACCCCTACATAAATCAATTTGTGTCTTTCGGTTTGCGAGGTGCGTTTGCAGGTTAGTAAACTTACTAGCGTGGCGGTTATCTAATCCTTTGAAGTAACAAATCATCTGTGTATGTAATAATTATTCCAATAATCCTCAACAACTGTAATGGTGAAGTAATAACACGTCTAAATTTCTGACCAGTGTATCCTTAAACTGAATTTCGTATTTCTTAAAGTCGGACCTTCAGAATTATAGAAACATTTCTAAATTTCAACATTGGTAACGTGATATTTATTTACTTCGATTTTTCTTTTTATTTATAGCACATAAATTTTGCTACATTTATTATTACTTAAAAACTCCATAGCACGAGTTTTTCAACAAATGCAGTTTTGAAGTATTTATATCTTATGAGTTATATGTATATACATTTAATCTTTACCGCATATTCGCAATTAACTTCCTTCTATGTAGTTAAAAACGGCATACCGCTAAACTTGAGAAGCCTGGCGTGAATTAGGCCTGTATATGTTTCGTATGAATATGTATGAATCAAGTGCCGCATGCAACGTCGCATCTGCGTGATCTGTCTCGCGTCCCGTATGTGAAATTTTAAATGGGTTATACTCCTTCAGAAAGGCACAGGTAAAATTTTAACATTCGCTCGCACACCGTCTGCGGATAACGACGCGTAAGCGCGTAGTCCTTTCATTGTCTAATGGATAACTCGCTACAATATAATAATAATGTAATCAACCTAATTGTTAATCATGTCAAAAAGGTATATATATTAATTTCATATTGCCTTCATCATTACGTAAGAGTTTATTTTTTACATATTAAACAAAATTAAGAGAAAAACATTATTATAAAAATTAAAAGGCTCTTTTTTGTAAAACAATTTTTTCTGTAAATTATTTTAGTTTTTTGAGATCTTAAAGATAATAACATTAATAATATTTATATAATAATATAAATATAAATATTAAATAATTATATAAATATAAATATTATTAATGTGTTCTATCTTTAGAGAAAGATAATGCATTATTTAGAGAAATGAAAAGGGTAAAGTTTAAGAAATTCGAACCTCCTTAATAAAAGTTGTATTTGTTGTATTTACTGTCCGACTTATGTTCCTATTATGTACTATTTGTGTGGTTTAAACAATAAATATATATACAGTTACTATAATTCCAATTTCGTGAAAACTCTTTATAATGTGAAATATCTAGTGCTACATTTTTACCATATTGCTATTGAATAACTTTCGCATTAATGTTTGTGGCCTTGTGTTGGGCCGCTGTTTAATAAGTAATGTTAATTAACTTTTTAACGTAACGCGTTAGGACGTTTTGTTTTATAATATTGTTCGGTGGTATTCTAGGCAGATATACATACGAGGGTGCGTTTTTAAGTTCGCGGAATGAGGGACAAGGAGGGAAGATAGAATGTCAAAATTATTTTTCTT
>DWON01002181.1:0-21488 GCA_018251015.1 Phocides pigmalion okeechobee
GTTAAACTTCAATCTTCAATAACTCAAAAGTAACATTTTGTGGGATGGATCCTTTTTGATTATCTACGTCCAATTGAATTATTATATTGAATTTAGCTATTTAATTGCTCGGCCAATTTACAAAAAAACTTAACTTATCACGCACCAAAAACTTCCTCAGGAACCACGCTACCTGTTTTTGAAAACTGTGAGAAAATCCGTCCAGTCCATTTTAGTTTATCATGAACATATAGACAGACAGACGCAACGAGGGACTTTCTTATGTATTTTTTAGAGATGGTAGATCTTTTCAAGACCTAAAAGCTAAAGTCATTAAGCGTACGTCTAAAAGCCATTACATATGCTTTGGAATTCCTGAGAACGATGTTTGCAAGCCTTACATCTCCGTTAGAATGCAAATCGCTGTATTCACAGGTAGTAGAACTACAGTTCGACAGACAGGTACCACAGGTGCCCTTTAAATCCGCCCCGAAGAAATTTTTGTGATTCGGTTGGAAAGGTGCGGTTGTCGGATACACTTAACAAGGCGATCAACTTAGGCCTCAAGAGTAGTCAACGCATTTACGAGCTCAGACACGACTTCTTGAGATCAGATCATCTACACGCTTGTTTGCTTCTCTGTTTACATACGAAAAAACAATCTCTACCAATACATATTGGGCTTGGTATGCTACTAACAATGGCTCTACCAATTAAAATAAGAATGTAAGAATAGGAAGACACTTTTTTGAAAATTAATTCAATTCGACTGTTTCCAAAAATAATTAGTTAATTAGCAGAGCGGCAAACGAACATGCAAACCACCTAATGTTAAGTAGTCGCAGCCCATAAACACCCAAATATAACCACAAACACGACTGAAATCCTATCTGAGCTAGATCGTAGATACGTTGCTACTCCTGAAGACTAAAATGTTCGCCTCGCTTCAAAGTGTAGCCGGCAACCGTACCTCTCCAACCGAAACATAAGTAATGCTTTCCAGCGGATTATGAGTATTTAATACAATTAACAAGTTAAAATATTATGCTACTTATTGCGGCATTACTTTGGACCGTTACTTTGAACCATAAGTTTTATTTACACAGAACTTAAGATTTAAGAAACTCTAAATTTAAAAGTTAGAACTAGAGATAGTTAACTATCTTTAAAAGTTAAAAGGGTAAAACTTCCATAGTGTAAATGATCCGTCCATAACTGATTTCATATTTAATTGTTAGACAATAAGAATTGATTACCAGAACTGACTTTAAGTTTATATTAATTTTAAATATAGCCCGCATCGACTATTTTAGAATTGCTATAAATCATTTAATCGAATGACTTTATTCATAAAGACAATAAAGTGACTGAAAATCAAGTAATCTGATAAAATTTTACAGCTAATTTAGAACTCACTTAAAATATACGATTACTTCTGAATAACATGTGTTATATTCTATTTAATTTAATAATAATAATAACTTTATTACGAACATCATAGACTCGTATACAAATTTACATTACATTAGTTTTTCACAAAAATAAAGTTAAATAAAATTAAATCAAATCAAATCTCTTTGTTTATGCATATAGGTCATACAGTTGTTGTTGAACAAGGGTTGACAACAAGGGTTGAATAAAGAGCGCTATATTCAACCCTTTTGGGTATATAAATAACATAATTTAAAAGTCCTATATGAAATGACGTATCACTATTTACATTTATCATTGTATTCATTAAATTATTAAAAGAAGATAAATCAAAATCAAATAAAAATGATAATTTAAAATATATCTAAATTATCTTTATTTTATTTAATCTTTAAGTGAAAATGTAATCTTAAATATGTTGAATTCTGAGTCGTACTGTTATGTTTATTTTAATTGAACTTTGCTATTTTACATGGGATCAGCGAGCGACATCTGTATAACGATTTATTTTTGAATTCTAGACTTAGCACATAAAAACCATTTTGTAAACTTTTATACTAAAACCAAATAACAAGCGAATTGGTGTATCTATTTTAGAGATAATAGTTGATGTATAGAAATAGATAACTTTACTTTTGACCTCTATATGCTTGATAGTAATGTTAAAGTTAGCTAAACTGTTCTTTAAATAGATTCTCACGAAGATAAAAGACATTTTTATTGCTCCAAAAATGTTTGTTAATATATATTACCTGTTTGTTAACAATATTTATGATCTCAGAATGAAAAAAGACGTTTTAGGTAATAAATGAGACTTAATTTTAATTGTGTAGATTTTAGATATTCCAACGAGCACTTACATATTTCTTCAAATTTTGTATTTAAATTTGATTAAATATGATTTTACAGATTTTTATTGATTGCTTAACTTTACAAATTTTATTGATTGCTAAAAATTTACAGATTTTATTGATCGTTTACACTTACAGATTTTATTGAACGCTTAGAGTTTTGAGATTTTATTGCATGCTTAAACTTGAATGAGTTTTTTGAACGCTAAAACCTTAAATTTATTTATTACTCTTTCTCAGGTCGTGGCAAGAAGAAGAAGAAGCTGAAGAAACTCCTCCCCATCTTGGCTCTGATTAAGCTCAAGTTGGCAGCCCTTGTTCCTCTGTTCCTTGGCATCATCGCCTTTGCAGTCTTCAAGGCCTACATTCTCGGCAAGATTGCGTTCATCGCTGCTGCCTTCGGTGCCGTGAAGAAGCTCCTCGAGTCCAAGAAAAGCAGTGGCTGGTCTGAACCAGCTCACGAGGAGCACGGCTGGGAGAGCAGCGGTGGTTGGGGCAGGTCACAAGAAGCCCAGAACCTGGCATACGCCGGACATGTAAAACAGGCGTAAGACTAAACTTAGTCGTTTCTCTTGTAAAAACATAATTTATTTAAATTTAATTTATTAATGCAATTTTAAGTTGATTTTTAACGAGGGCTTAAATTTTAAGGAATGTCCCAATTTTGAGTCGATTGTGTATATTTTGAGTGTTTTCAGTTTATTGTGTTGTACGACCACCGTTGTATTAATTCGAATGTATTTTGATTGAGTGAATGATTTTACAGTATTTTATTTTACTTTACCATTTTTTATTTTACGCTTAAGTTCTTGACTGATTTTATTTTAATGTACATTCTTATTATTTTACCTTTATTCTTTATTTACGTATTTTAAAGTATTCCATATTTAGTACCTCTGTATTATAGTATGTACATATATTTTTGTATATACGTAAATATATACTTAATATTCTTTTTATAAGGGATAGATAGTATTCATCTGATATTTACCAAATATTTTAAGTTTTTTGTTCCAAAGATATTTTTTTATTTTGTTTATTTTATTTTTTATTTTATACTATATTTTTTTATTTTACCAATTTTAAGTTTATGGAATGTATGCGAGTGAAACGAGTCATTTATTTATTACTTACCGAATGTTTTAATATTCATGCGACAATCGTATCTTTAAGTTATTCAGAATAACTTAATTTTGCGATCGATCTACGTAAATACAATAAAAAAATTTAATAAATTTTTGTCTATCATTTCTTTTCCTAACCAAAGGAAATCACTTTTTCTTCCATTGTCCTCTGTATTTACACATATTTAAGTTAATTATTAGTTATAGCAAACTTTATTCATCACTTTTTAAGCCATTGTTTGATAAGCCAAGATAGAGTACTGGAACATGTTGCTTTTTATACACCTCTCATCCAAGAAAATAACCACTTTATTAAAAAGTATCACACGATGAAGACACAATTAATTTGCAATTTCTCTCATCTCACGCTTGCAATTGACAATTGCATTGTTACCCGTGATCTGGGACACATGTCCAAAAAAACCCGAGAATCAAACCCGAGACCACGGTTAAACCATTGTGCGCTATCTAATTATCTATCCAAGCTCACAATTACAGTTAGATACTCATTAAATGGTAATTAAGTGAAAGCGACACTATATTATTTTCTAGCCCGTTAATTTTTGAGATAAGCGTTTTAAATTTATTCATACATTTATGCACATAATGTAATGTTTAGTTATGATTATATACTTACAATTAATCATACATAGCGTATTTTAATCATTACATACATAAAGCCTTATACAAACTAGTAACTTTATAATATCTATCGAATTTTGAATCCTATAACAAGAGCCTCTGATTTCAATGATCGTATATTCGTTTTGATGATCGTAGCAGATTTTATAGAAAATTTATATCGCTTTGCCATTGGCAGGTTCTTTGTTTTAATGATAATAATTTCCAGTTTGTATTCGCAATCATGATTCTCGATAATCATGATTCTTGTAAATGTACTTAAAGTTAGAGTTACAATTGTGTATGCAACGTGGTACATATACATTACAAATTCTTCCCGATAAGTATAAGCAATCATGATTCGTGATCAGTAATCATGATTCTTGCAACTGTAACATTTACAACGATACAACTAAATTATCATTAACGGTTCTCAGTTCACGCTTCAAAGGAAGACGACTATATATATATACAAATGTGTTTGTATGACAAACTGCTTTCTTAACAATACACGTCAACGCATGCAACTTAATCGAGCTTTTACTAATTGTTCCCTAATGTATTTGCATTCAAAACTGATTCTTTATTACACGCAACAGAGTCGTTTTTCGATTAACATGAAAGTCAGTTTAGGTATGCGTTTGAATCAATAGAAAAGACTTAATAGGTCTACGTGTCAATGAGATCCACGGTGTGCAAACCTTGGGGTCATCTCCAGCGGCCGAGTCAAATAACTTTCACTCTTAAGTGAAAGAAAGTGGGGTTATAGTGGTGTACACATTTCGCGATGATATAAGCGGAAGTGTTGCGATATGTACAAAAAAAAACTTTCATTTTTGTATAAAGAAATTCAGTTACACAATTCATTGGGTGTAACCTATGCGTGAGAATATTTGACACCCAGCCCAAACGTTTATTTGACATAAATAAGCGATGTTTACAAGTGGAAAACAAACAACATATTTTACGTTACCGGGTACTTATGATTGATTGATAGGCAATCAAAAATCATTAGTATCCGGAACATAATAAAAGGTAATTCTGCGATAATATTAGTTTAAAAACAAAGTTATTTTTTACTAGCATTATTTACATGTATATACAATAATGAAAATCTTAAAACTAATTATAATTAAAGTCTATCTTAAACAATATAAAGGGAGTCCATATGTACGACACGGTGCTAAGAACGCTTTTATTACTTGTATATTATTAGTTGGCCTTGTTACTCAGCAGCTTCAGCCTACTAGTTGAGATGTAGACTTCTAAAGTTCTTGGTTAGAAACCCAAACACCAACTTCTTTCAAATTATGTGCATATTATTTCAGATTACTTCTTATGACCACTTATATTTTGACCACGAGCCATGCAACTGGTTCGAAATATCGGCAATTAAAAATCAAACTTGTTAATCATGAGCCCGTTATGTAACATAATGTATGGATTCCGCGATAATATCAGTTTAAAATCGTATTTTACTTCTTATCTTTTATTACAATTAGTTTTAAGATTTTCATAAATATTTGTGTTTATAAAATTCGAAAATAGTTATGTGCATTTTCAAATTTATTGTCATTTGCTTTACGGTAAAAGTATAGCTACGTGAGAAACCTGCTTAAGATTTGAGTATGGTTATAAATATAAAATTGAGAAGAATAAACTGGAGTGGAGTCATAAGAATAAAATGGAAATAGCATACAATTACAGTCTTGATGATAAGAAATGTTTCGGTTGGGAGGTGTGGTTGCCGGATACACATTATTGGAGGTGAGCATCTTAATCCTCAAGAGTATAAACGCATCCGCATCCATCGTTAAATAGAACTTCTGGTCTGTTTGAGATTGGACGTGGTTGTCCATGGGCTGCAGTGACCACTTAACATCAGGTGGCCTGCATGCCCGTTTCTTACTCTTCTACAATAAAAACAGTAACAAGTAGAATGAAGTAATGCGTCTAAAGTATTATACAAATAATGTTTATTAAATAACATAGACTACCGTAACCATGAACCTTGCATGACCCTTCCAGCTTGAGTAGAAAAAACTAGTGGTAATTACGGTATACGTAATTAAAAAAAAACTTATTTTCCTTATGTGAAGCAAATACCGTTCCCTATTTGAAAATAAAAATACTTTCAATTTCGGTTGCGCGGTGAGTGGTTTGTGACCCTTACTTTTAACTCTAAGATTATTGTAGGTTTCCTTCCTAATACAAATTGTTTTATGATAACCTCAAACGTTTAGGTACCTGAGTATAAAGCGTATATTAACTACGTACTTAGAAATATATATGTATATCACTTGTTTGGTAACAACAGTGTAAGCGCTGTCCGATTTTCGACCAAATAGCGGTGTTCACACGCCGATATGTCTCAGGATACTTATTATATGTTTTATTTACTCTGCCCACTCTCATGTTTCAATACTCGCTGCTAAGACTAGGATATTTCAAAATGGCGGCGGACATAAAGTACAACAAGTGTCAATAATCTCTGGTTTAAAAACTTTAGACGATAGTTCTACGCTATAGTTCGACCGAGGAGGTACTACCGTCGCTCTCATAATCCGCTGTAATGTAATTCTTGTTTTTCGGTAGGAGAATTGCGGTTGCGGTTACACTTAAGAGGCGACTTTCTCAACCCTCAGGAGTAGTAAGGCATTTACGTACAAGCTCAAAATAGAGATCTGATTGAGGTTGTACGTGAAGGTCTATAGGCTACAGAGACTACATAATATCAAGTGGTCTGTACGCTCGTTTGCTACTATCCTCACTTTAAAAGAAAAGCAACACGGCACCGCTGTCGTGCCATCCTAAGAGCCAGTGGGATGTGTATACCTTAATGCCTATTTCGATGCATGCCCGAGTGACGACTTCCCGGCCTGGACTGGACTATCGCGTAATGGTCGCTGTTGTCCGATACTGATCTGAAGGCAGAAATTATATAAATAAGTAATTGACAAAATTGACAATTAGTAATAAGTTGTAATTCATTTCTCATTTCTTTTATTGGCATACATAATAAATAGATCCATGTCGACTAAGCGATGATTGTTGGACATTCGATATACATTTTCATCTTAAATAGAAAAGAAAAAATTAAGGTGGTTGATAGTTTGAATATATCATTACATTAAGATACTACCACGACTTTTCAGGAAAACAGGGACCTGAGTATATACTTGCACAAATATCGAACTTAAGAGATTTGTACTTGCTTCATAAAATCTTTAATTTAAAAAACACAATTAACTTTGCATGTTGCAGGATGTAATTGATCACAATGCACATTTAATTAAAGACCTGAAAGAAATTAAATTAAAACGAAAAAACATTTTTAATAGTAATCTTATATATTTCGTTTGATAAAATAATTATATATGTATATTATTTGTACTTTAAGAACTTAGTCGTGTTAGGTAATAAATATAATTAATTTCATATTATAATAATGAAATATATATTATTATGATCAACCTGAGTATAAAATGTTTGGTGCACATAAAATATTGAAGTGTAGTTTAGTTACCTCGCAGAATGTATAGTGGATGATGGGTACCGACTGCCATACTGGCTTCCGTGCCAACTGCGGTAAGGGTCATAATCCTCCACTACAGACGGGTCCTTCTCTATGACCTGTGAGTACAGAAGAAATGGTTGTATGCTAGGTTAGTTACAACACACACACACACTAATTAACTACCAGGAGCCTTACTAATAATTTATACACACTGACGTTTCTTTTAAACTTTAAATAGTAATCTTACTTCGAAATCTGATATTTCGGAATTGTATTCGGAAAGAAATTTATACATTGTCTTGCTTTATCATAGCAAAGAATAGAATTTTATTGGTTCTTTTCTATCGCTATGCGAACTATCTAAAACCAGACGGTTCTGATATAGGATGGTTGCAATAGACAGCGGTAAGGCCCCTGGGTACCAAGTAAATGATATTAGTCAACGTTAAATCTACAAATTTCTACTATAATGATATTATGAATATAGTTTATGGTCAATGATGCTTATGATTTTCTAATAATTGATTATTAATTATTGTTAAATTAAATATAAAAAATAAATATATTGCTTTTGTTTATAAAATAAACATCGTATTGTTCATTATTATTATCGTGGTTTTAACTGACCCCAGGAAAAGGAGAGAGCTCAAAATTTAATAGATTTTTATGTATATTCAGCGGCAATGTTTTGGAGAATGGAAATAAGATTGTCTGTACGTACCTTTTTTTTAAATCCTTTGGATGTCCAAGCAACAATGAACAGTGCAAAATATTAAATAAATTACTACATATTACTAAAATATATATACCATATTTATTTTAAAGTAAAAAAGTCATACAACAAATAGCTATTATTAACATTTATGAACTATGTATGTATAAACGGACCCTTATTTCCTATATGGTGTCATTATTATTGACAGTGAAGTAGGGTACTTACATCGGTCCGAGCACAGGAGCACGTCATCGCGGTACAAAGGAAGCAGTTGATGAGCAGCATGACGAGGAACATGACGCCGAGAGCGATAGCCAGGTATAGCAGCCACAGCGGCCGCACGCCCGTCTCCGAGCACACTAGGGAGGCGACTGAAAGCAGCAAACATTTATAATGTTATAAAAGTAGCTACTAGTACTAAAGTACTCTTAAACTTAATAATAGTTTAATGGTCGCACTAGTACAAAGGTAAGCAATGGGACATGGATCCTTTTATCCCACAACTGGGAGAAAGCCTGGAGCGTTCGTCACTATGCGGCTTTAATACGTATTGTCTATTATTTATTGATGTTTCTGAGGGAACATTAAGGTGTCAACTCTGGTTGTTATCTTTAGATGGTAGACATACAAGTAAAACCTGGTGGGAGACGGTTTGAAACATCTGATAGAGAAGTTGATCACTGGAATGTACCTCAACCAATACGTAATAAACCGTCGTGGTGCAAAAAATTTCAATTCAGATTCAAATTCAAATATTTTTAATGAATGTCAAGGATACAATGTAAAATTAGTACATCGCCTTTGGGCGCTCTGTTGGCTACGGTTGACAGGGAGAAAAAGGTCGACGGAAAAGTCTCTGCAATCTTTTTATGTCAGTTATTGCTATAATTACTTCCGATGAACTTCAGATCTACTCAGTTGAAAAGAGAAGCTCGTGCCCAGCAGTGAGGAATGAAAAGTGTTGCAGCCGCAGCAGTTTAAACTATTTCCCAATTTTGATTAACCTAGATCTTAAAATGATTTGTAGAATATAATAAAAGATAATTCACTTTTTTCTTCATGTTTTTCTTTAAAGACATCTTATCGAAATTACCGGCACTATCGTTTGGATCCAGGATGAATACGCCTGTGGACGCGGTGACTGTGCCCTCCTCATCGGCGGGCTCGGTGCGTCCGTCTGTAGTGCAGTCAATTGGAGTGCAAGTACCTGGAAACATAAGGTTAATCGGTATAAACACAAAATTATAGTAATCACTGAATTATAATCATTAACGTTAACAAAATAAATAGTATGTCACTTACACTAAACTTATGAATACAAAAATGTAGATTATATTGTAATTTTTTTGGGTTCCCTAATAAATTTAATACATTTGACTCAAACTTTTTTAATTCTACTATTTAAAACTTCATGTAGAACTCTTAGATATAGAGGTATTCCTATTTTTTTTCATCGTTAGAGAAACTTATTATTCATTTGTTATTATTCATATTTATTTGTTCATTACGCACACAAGTATGAAATATTAGAGGTGCGTACCAGGGATTCGAACCCTGGGCGCTCGTGCGAGAGAGGATGAAATCTCAGTATAATATATATTGGTAACTTACCTTTACAAACTCCAACATCACATTGGAAGTTAACCTGAGTGGAGTCAAGAAAGCGAAACATCGATGGAATCGCCAGCTCTGCCGTCCCGCCCTCTGACTTTGCAACCACCGATTGTTCCTTCAGTGGACATCTGGGAACATAATATTGTTATGTTTGTAGATTCTGGGGGTACATAATTTTATTTTTAGCGGGCCTCTATAGACTGGTTTGAGCGATTCTTCTTTCCGTGTACTCGCAAGATGTGCAACGAGATTCCTCCTGAGATATTCCCGGGAGGCTATGACATGGAGGTCTTCATAGAAATTAAAAGAGAACTATACTTTAGAGTTGGCGATGTATGAGGCACTTCTCTGGTATTGTATTATAAACGTGTACAGATGACGCCGACCATTGTCATCAGATGGCCGTTCAGCATCGCTAGGCAATACTAAGTGAAAGAAAACTTTTGCTACTGCGAGTCGAGACAGATATATTTGGTTCTATGTTAGATGATAAAACGTGCAAGAATTTTTGTTTGGCTTCAGTCAGGAGCGGCTTGATCAACCAATCTTAAAAGTCAATTAGTGGATGCATTAATTTTTTCTTGTATTTTCAATTTGATTCCCTTGTCAAGTGGAATGCATGACTATTTATCAGAGCCTTATATCACAAAAAATCTAAGCATAGTAATTTAAATAGTTACGTAGAATATACAGAGTGATAATTACGATGATACTTAAAATAAAACATAAATATACAAATGTAAATATTTTAAATTAAAGATAAATAACAATAATCTCACCCTCTGCTGTCTAATAATTCGACTGTGGTGTTATGCATATTGAAGGCGAAACAATTTCGCAGTCTAATGCTATGCGCTCCTGCAAAATAGATTAAAGTTCAGTTAAAACTAATTTATCTTCAAATATATATATAAAAGTACATTGAGAGACATATAAATTTCAAAACACTTATACTAAGATGTAGCAATCATATCATAGCTCAATTTACTCGTCTCTTGCGGTATTAGGATAAGTTTCGAATTAGTCATAAGATCGGTAAAACCGACTGTGGTATTTCTTATATATATATGTATGTACTTTTCTTGGTTGAGAAATAACCATTAATTGAGACATAAAGTAATAATACATAGTTTACTGTTCTGAATATCAAGCTTAAATGATAGAATTTCGAACGTGAAACCCAGAAAAAAATTGCTGTTTTTGATGTCATTTGTGTATTTAGAATATGTATTATTTATGTTATCACTAACTGAATAGTTACGCTACGTTTATGTTGAGAGTCTTACGCGTTAAAATTTCGTTCACATATATATAATACATAAATATTTTGGTAGACGGGTATACAAAACACTGTCGTTTAACTCATATATGCGATACAATATTAAACCTTGAATGTTAAAGGGATATATTAGTATACATGCGTATGTTGCGCCTATAACATTATTAGGGATTTCTCTCATAAATGTTTGTCATTAACATTAACCTGCGTCTTTCTCCTCTAAATATAAGCTGTCTAGCCTCTAATCAGCAGCACTACGTAATTAAAAAGATATCGCTTAAAACTGTTTAGTCATTGCTTAGTTGTAATATAATATTACATGGCAATGCATAGTCCATAACGAGGCATAGAACAGATATTGTATACAAAATTAGTGGTGGATGGTATAGGTTGAATTCGCATTATATGTTTCACTTTTATATAATAAGTAGTAAGGATAATTATAACTCACCATCAGATTTGCTTACATCAGCTCGAAGCGTGTAAGGCATACCGTAAGCCGCATTTAGAACCTTGCGTCCCTCGGGGTTTAACATTCGTAATGACACGAATGTAGTTTCGTTTCTGTAATACAATCACGAATAGTCAATAAAACATAAATTGAATGGAACAGCTTTAAAATTAACTTTAAATTTCGATATTAAACGGTTATGTGAAGTGATTATTTGTTAAAATATGTAATGTAAAAACGATAAACTCTAGATTCTCAATACTTTTTAAACAAAGTATTTATATTAACTTTCAAACCTCCGATGTATTTATACTCCAATATTCTGTTTAATTATTTGTATATTTAATGTGTTATATGTGTCTTTGAGAAAATTTAGTGGGAAGGTCTGGATGATGATGATACATCATAGATGAATTAAAAACCATTTTTAAGAAAAAAACTTCTTTCAGTATTAATCTCTGAAAACAACTCCTTTTGAACAAAGTCACAAATATAACTGGTAATTATATAATTAATAACTCGCTGGCTTTTCATCTATTACCTTGAGTTTTTAAAGCCAGCTTTGCCACAAGTGATGACATAAAATTTGTCTTCAGCCAGCTCGAGTGTTCGGTGCACACGAACCGCCAGCGGCAGAGACCGTTCATCGGTGCGCTGAAAAAATATTGCATTTACATAAAATATTAACCAATACCTTAAAACCTCACTTTGATATTTTATAAATAGAACACATTTTTGCATCTTTACATCTTTTTAAAATTGTGATAGTAAACCTCGGTAAATATTCAGTTATAACTTTAAATGTCTTCTTTAAATAGGCAATTAATACGACACGTCGTAAGCAACATTAACAAATACATAACAATAAAGAATTTATATTTTTTCACCTTGTTTGAAAATAACATAAAGTTTTATGTATATACAGTACTTTAAACCTACATTGTTCCAGTAGACGCCGCAATAGTTCGGGGAGCCCGGGGTGGTAATTAGACTGACGTCGAAACTGAGGAATTCAGTACCATTGCCTAACGCCATGCAGGCTGGGGTCCTGAAAAATATACAATTGCTATGATTTACACACTGATAAGTAATTGAGAAAATAAAGTATAGATAGCAGCATTCCAAATTGCCATTGTTAGATAGTATTCTCCACAAGATCCGAGAGAGTAGTTGATAGTTTTCACCTAGTGTGGACTCGATCGAAGCATATATGACTTAAAGGCGGCTTTTTAGTCATATGATTGTAAAATAAACAACGTTCATACTCCTGTGGGTATTGTAGAATTCAACGAGTTTTAAGTATTTACCTGAAATCTTTTGCATGAGCGACTCCATTAAAAGGCTGACTAAAATTAATCTTGATCGACATTAGCCCTGTCTTGCATGTTGCGCTCACGACCGGACTGAAGTCCCCGCTACTTTCAGTGCTCTGAAAAATAAATATTCTTTGAGTAATGTTTTCAAGGTTCTAGGGTACTGATAACATAGTAGGATATTTTGTGTGCTAGCTGGTTAAATATTAGCCTCTCTATACATGTCTATTTTTTGAAATTAAATCGTAAGTGAGTATATTCGAATTTCGAGTTTCTGGTATGCTTTTAACTTTTTACTTTTTCATTTTTAGACAGGGAAGTTATTTCAGGAAGGGTTAGACAATAATATATGAAGGTTGAAGATTGCCTTGTTTCGCTGTGAATATATTTAAGGCAAGAAGCATACCCTTTGCGCGTGATTCTAATAAAATTTCTTAACCTCCCAATTATTATAAGCTATTTGTGTTAACTTTATTAAAATTTAATGCGATTTATATCCACATCAAGAGTTTGCAAGCAAATTATTTATCATAGTCCTAAGGGTCAATTACAACAATAGTGATAACTCGAAAATTAGAAATTACAACTAAAACAGTCTACATTTTTCACTTGAAAACACGAATTTAAACATCATATCATTTGTCTCGAGCACTCTTGTTCACTTCATGTGGCTTTAATCCAATATACTTACGTACATAAAATGTATACTTTCTCGAATATACACATTTTTGTAATTATCCGAATGTACTCTGGCATAAAGATGTCACCAAAAAAAGGCTTTAATTGAAGTTGTATGGTTTTGTTTACATAAAAAAATATATATTTCTGTGTTAGGGTATGCTCCGTAATTGGGACTACAATAAAATAAAATGACATGCAGCCGATTTAAGAATTAAACAACCACTTAAGAACTTATAGAACTAAGATTCATATTTGTGTATGTTATTTAGCGCTAACTTTATTCTTATTCGATTAATATGAAAATAAAACATTTGACTATTTCTGAAGCACTTCAAGCTGTTCCATTCGTTATTACGTTCTACAATTTCCAAGTTTACCTTCGGGCAAGAACATTTATAGAAATAACTAGCGGTAACCATGATTTCGCTCGGGTGAATATTAACAGAAGGGAAAACTATATAGGTCCAATCCTTTGCATATAGTGTAACAAACTGTACTTTAAATTTTCTCTCTATCTAAGGGCTACAAAATAAATGAATTATCATTCATCTTGATCCGGTGGTAATTGAGTGATGCGGTAATAGATAGACAGAGACAAAGTTTAGAATTGTAGATATATATGACACTTGACATTTTATACATTTACAGCCTATTACCAAATATCCAAACCACGGATAGATATTCGAACTCATGATGTAGATCTACTTAACCGGGACTTGAACTTGAAACTAAGTGCGACTGACCGGTACGCTTACTACTGCGCCACGTGGATCGTCAGCAGATGTAAAAATTGTGTTAGACACACAGCAAACTTAGTTTTATTATATGTATAGCTGCATGTCGTGTCTACATCTGGCGATGCGATGGCGCGAAGCAGGACCGTAGGGTCGCGCCCTCGGGGCGACGGGCGCGCACGACCTAACAACGGAACAGGGCTGTCAGAGCAGCTCTATATCTTTTTTTCATAGTAAATCATGAGTCGCAGCATAATTTACCTTATGTTGAAATACTTCTCATAGTTTTTTCGATTCTTCGAATTTTTGAAATTATATTCATATTGGTTTCCTACCTTTAGAAACTTATACAAGTTATCAGTATATTGTAATTTTATTAATTTACACTATTTGTTTGATTATTTGTATAATGGTAAACATAATATTTATAATTTTTAACTGACTGTACAAGTTAACTTTTGAAAGTATTGAGCCTGAAGGGAATGATTATACACAAATATAAAAAAGATAAATAAATATTTTAGAACAAGATATTTTATATTCCGAAAATATAAAGTTGTAGCATAAAAATAAAAATACTGTACGTATTAAGACATAGACAAATGCCAAATATTTATATATAACCTGCTACTTGTACCTCGTCATGCATTGTTTTAATTAGTCTGGTTTATAGGAAAGTTTTGTAATAGGTAAAAAAGCCAATGTTTGAATACAACGAAGTGTTATTTCTAAAAGATTACGAAAAATCTTTCATACATATGATACCTACTTTTTTAGTATTCTATTGTTGACAATCCCGGAGGCACACGGCCCACGACGATTTCTGAACATTAGGCACCCAGGCAGTTACGACCATTACGTTAGACAAGATTTACAGGTAATTTCGCATGGAAATTGCAGTCGCTGGATGCCTTAAGTGTTTTCCTATGTACGAGTAGCTTTATGCGCTGATATAATCAACTATGATATCCAAGGTAGTATAATGTTCTACTGTTCTACTGTACAAAATGCACAGAATTCAGAACAGTAGAACATTATGCATAATGCATACAAATGTAAATGTAAGAAATATTAGAGAAAATATGGTTCTTAAAGAAATAAGCATGCAGTCTACTTGATGTCAAGTGGTACCTGTCGACCATGGATTTGTAACAAACTCTACATAGAAGCCTCACCTGACGTCGATCATAACGTTACTACTAACGACTAAGATGCCTCATGTATAAATGAACCGGCAACCACACTTTCTTACCGAAACGCAAGAATGATACATAAGTGTGGTGTGATGCCTCCCCGGTCAAACCGCATATATTTGACTAGTTGTGTCCATAATAACGAGAAATGTTGAAAATAAAATAAATTTATTACAAAAAATACATGTCTAGTCAAAGCTTTAAGTCTCATTACTATAGTTTAAAAAAAAGAATGCAATTTTCACGTGGTGTAACTGACGCTTGAATGACTTATCTACCTTCGAATTTTTGTAGTAATGTGCTTGTAAGAATAGTCGATTGTGTCACAAATTCACAGCGAGGGCACTATTTTTAAATCTGAGCGAAGCGTAGGTTTCTAGAGTAGAATTCCGAATGTAACGAGGGATTCTAAAGTAGAATTCTGAGTGTATCCAGGGATTAAACATACGCTGTCCGAGAGAAAAGTAGTTGTCTTTGCTCCCTGTTATAGGGGAACAAAGGCTCGTTTTTCAAATAGGTAGAATGGAAAATAAATGTCATTTGCATTAACGGTGACGGAAAATATCGTTTACGTGCTAAATAATTAAGAATTCCCCATAAGATGCTCAAAGGCCTGTTATATCTAGTAGGGTAGACCACGGCCTGACATTTATCGTTCGGAGACTAAATCCCAGTAACTTAGGGACAATATTTAGTTGATTTGGTATAGTTTTAATATCAAAATCGCGTAGAAACAGAATCTATATAACTGAAAGGTAACATTTACCTTGAAAATATTTAGGCGTGGGCATAGCGGTTGACTCGATCTATAGGAATTCTTTAGAAAGGTGTATAAATTTGCTTCAAATTGTGGATAAAGGAAGTAAATATATTGCTTTTTTTTATGTAGTGTTACAATTTTAGGATTGAGATTCGTGTAACGCTGAGGTCACTACTTCAGTCTGCCTCGTAAAAGGTTTTGGGTTCGATCGTCGGCCAGGAGATACATCTATATGATGAATTTAAATTTTTGTTCTAGATTTGGATGCTAGTTTCCTTGTTATTGCGAGTATTTATACCTACAATTCAGGAATACTAGTGCGAGGCTATGAGTGTAGATAGCGTGACCCATTTATTTATTTAATTATTAAGTATTGGAATTTGAAATTAAATTATTTGCAGAGTCTCTGCTTCATTTGAGATGTTTCTTATTGACGTTGCAAGTAAACTGTAGAAATTGTGTATAACTTATCGTGACAAAGGGCGAGGTCAACGGACGAGTGTAGTTTAGACGCGGGTCAGATTGACTTCGTTTAGAATGTAGAAACATCTCAATATGCTCTAGTTGAGGTTTTTTTATTTAACGAATTTTGATGTGAAATATCTATTGATGCTCCTTAGGTCTAAAATTGATTCCTAAGATGTGACGGTAAAGAGCATGGTGCTCTGTTTAGCCACCATGTCCCCTTTCATAGATATAGTGACAACAAAAATTAATAATCCGATATAGACCAAAATGTGTGATTATAACTGTTATACATGTATCCGTGCTAAGAGTTTAAAGACCCGCGAGCTTATAATAATAGTATAAACTAGTAAAATAATTAATATCTATATCACAAAAAGTAATTCGTAGCATCGGGCCATTGATCTAGCAACATTTATGATATTTTGTACCCTCATTATATAAAAAAACTTCATTTAGTTTCTTGTAGGTACAAAAAAGTAAATTAATTCTGTTGCGAATAATAAGTTGTATCAGTGCGAGTACCATTATTGGTATTGCAACAACATTGACAGTTGATACGGGTATTGCTCTATATATAGAGTTTGTCTGAGAACATAACCTAATATATTATTCTGATTTTAATCTCTTCGACACATATTTTAAAACCAAATAATCTGAGTATAGAACCTGCTGAGACAGTGACAATAGATTAATCAAGTCTTGAAGGCCAGTACTTCGCAATAAATATCGTACCCACATAATCAAGTACCTACGAGATCTGTTACGAAATTAAAACCCAGACTCAAAATTTGAGACGTAGGTTAATAAGTAGATATTTTAACTTGTTTATTTGAAAATGGTTAAATTTGTAATTTAAAATTATGTTTTTTAATGATCTGATTTATTTGTATCAATATAAGTATAAAGTAAAGGTAGAGTGGAAGCAAAATCCAAATAAAATAATCTCTAAAATAGTAATGGTGAAACTTAAAATAGATTTCAAGTAATCAAATTGCTTTAAAACGTTTTATAAGCACATAGTATGAAATTATTTCATCAAACGATTGGGCATTTAATATAGTAAAGAAACGCAGTAGGTATCAGCAAAACACAGCAAAATTAAATTGATGAGAAAAGTGCATTTACCACTCGCACAACTTTTTTCTCGTTTAAATAACACTGTCATAGAGTCAATTAACGCCGTGATCCGTAGGCGTACAATGCAAGAAGCTTTCAAACACACGTCATCTATGTTTAATGCAAACCGCCTCGTTAATTAAAATACAGTCGGCATTAGAAGAAATCGTATTGCAAAAGTATGTACCTACAAAGTATTTACATGTAAATGTACTTCGTTAAAACATTCTTGTAGGGATTTCGAAATTCAAAAGTTTCTATCTGTATTATCTTCCTCAGTAAACATTAGGACCTGAGGGAAGTTGTTTTAGTATCTTTAAAGTAATCCCTATTTTTTGAGAAGTATTTATTTAAACTTTTTACTTTAAATTATTTATTTAAAAATCGTAAAGTTGAATTAATTAGATATTGTTAATGATAACTTATAGCATGTTAGCAGATTATGGCAAAACATATCTTTTTGTCAATTCTTGCAAGCTCGAATTACTGAGATGAAAATCTGATTTTCGTAGTTACGTACGGATTAAAAATTATTATCACTTTCTAAGATAACAATTACAAAAAATCCATCAAACCACACTTAGACAGCGTAGGCTAACTCTTTTCAGACTGAGAGGAGAATGAGACGATTATAAAATATTTTTTTAATTATTTTTATTACTTTATAAATGTGAATTTATAATAGCATACGCGACATCCATTGACCAGTATTTCCTTACGGTTGAATCTGTTAGACGTTAAACAAAGCGGTATCTAATACGGGTAATAACACAGTTTCTTAAATTAATAGCTTTTCACATGGAAGCAATCGCATGACCAGAATTACTTTTGAATGTGTTACAGTTATATTTTTATTCATTGGAGATACAATACTTGAGTACGTTGTACATTATACGAACGTTGAATTATCATACGCAAATAATATTCCCAAAACATATTATTCTATCACAATGTGTCGAAGATACAAAATCAAGTGCACTTGTTCCACATAACCGTACACTGGTCTTATACTGTGACGTTCAATTCCCATCAGGACAAATATTTATGTGATGAATGTGAGTGTTTCTTATGTTTACTGTATGCATTTAGAAGTATATGTGTATGTTAACAGTTGCCTGGTCACGATAGTATATGCTGCCTGGTTGGGATCAGATGTACGTGTTTTTGACTCAAGATATTTATTTATATTTATCTCTATATTTTCTCAAATATCAAATCCTGAAATTAGAATATAGGAAACAAGTATAGTTACACGTGTGATGCGACATTCTTGTGCATGTAAAATAATGTAGCATAAAGACAGCACTACCATAGATTTTCGAGTTTCAACCCTTTTCTAGACCATTATAAAAATAGTTAATTTTATTTATATTTTTTAAATCATTTTTTTAGGAAAGCAAACGAGCATGGTGTCCATTAAGTGGCAAGCGGTTAGTGCTGTTCAGGAATATTTGTAATCGACTCCATATAAAACCTGTCCACATAAAGTCAAACATCATACACACACAGATATATATGATTTCAGACTATTAGAATCGCGGAATTTACACATTTTACTATGTACCGGAAACTCACATGTGGATGTGGCACGGATACAACCCGGGCGAATAGTACAGCTCGTGGTAGGTACTACCGCCTATCAAAAAGATCAAACACAATTAAGAATATAATTAAAAAACAAATTCGATAATAGATAGATACCACAATTTGCATGCTCTATTGTTGCTCTGAATACTAGCCGGTAAGCATGACGTAAATATATCGAAAGAGCATTCCACATATATTATGTATCATCGAGATCAGATCTGATGTAATTAGCAGGCGGACCGGTTTCGACGGCCCCAATATTTCTTGTGGCTGCTACGTCACCGCGGACTGTGGGTCGATTTGGTCTACGGCGATTTGCAAACCGCTACATTACTTAGATAATGCACATAATTACTATCTATAATTCAATCGTGTTACTTGATACTTTTGAGCGGATTTTTCTTATTACTGTTATTTGGTGAGCCTCAAGTTTTAAAGCACATCCCGTTCTCAAGCTTCAATAAAGCTAATGTATAGCGTTTTACTTTTTATAATGAATTCCCCATTTAAAAATGTACTTCAATTATTAATAATACTATTTTACTGAACAGTTGAATTGAAGTGATCTCTACAGAAGAAGTAAGTTTAAAATTATGTATATTGCCAAAGTTAATATCTACCCGACCACGAAAACTTAAGAGGAGAATTATTAGTCTTAGACCTGTAAGTCAATTTGCAACCGCTAAACAGATAAACAGATTTTCATTCATATTTATAATCGAAGTAAAGATTATTTTTAGAACGGTTATAATATAATTCGGCAAAGTTGCACTTTAATTTAATAAATTACGAATTTAATATACCCGTAAAAATATTTTTAATACTTATCTCGATTTAATTACATAAATAATATTCATAATTATTACGTTTATTAACGCACATAACACAATAACAGTAATTTTAGTCTTGACCTCATAACAGAATATAAAAAAATAATTATATTTTACATTAATTGAGGAAGCTTAGAGATTTACTGTAAGATATTAGGTATAATAAATACCAAAGCTAAATTACTATTAACTCAATTATTATTAGCATTACTTAACAATCTTTAAGAAACTGTAATTTTTTTTTTAAATAAGCCCACTTTTGCATAGAAATAAGTTCTTTAAAACCAGAGTCAATCAATGGCTTTAAGGCGAAATATAACCTATCATCGAACTATGTTTAGGTCATTTTTTAGTTCCGTGGTAATACAGCATGATAATGTATATCAAACCATGTTAATATAGGTATGCTGAAATTAGAGGTACCTCTAGTTTTTTCTATAGATTACCCGTACGGGTATTCTATAGAAAAAACTGAGATATATTAAATTTGTGTGTTGTTGAATGTTCAGTGTAGAAAAACAAACAAATGAACGGACGTTACATGTTAATACACCAGAATATTACTCTATCAAGTAGGTATATCTTAGATACTTAAGTACATGTGTAAAATAGCCATATTGGTGTAAATACACAGATACAAAATCCTTGACAGGTGGCCGGAAATAGACGAAGTAATAACAATTTAGTCACTGCTTAGCGTCTGATTGGCGGCTTCCCACGAACATAATACAATGTATTATTAGGATTACTTGCACGTTGGTAAATAGGAAGTCAGTGATGAGTAACTACAGATGGAGAACTGATCGCCGTGACTAATGCTATGTCATTTGTTCTCTTGAGACCCTCTACCCCGATGTTAACAGATTGTGTACGACTTTTAACTGATGGTTTCATACAGTTTATGCAATGACGTGTGTACAGCACTGTTCTGTAAATATACAGGGAGCAATGCGATTGACAAATTGTCTGAAAAGATCGACTGAACATACTAAAAATCTAAATAAGTTTTTACAATAGCCATTGCTTACAGAAATTTAATTAAAATATACAGAAACCTTCGAGTTTTAAATCAAAAAACAAAATATAAATAAAATATACCTATATATATATCTATATTACATATCTTGGATCTAAACAGAAATTTATTTTTATTTATTTATTTGGTTTACCAACAATTGTTACATTATTACATACTTGGTACAACATACACAATATTTTAAGCTT
>DWON01002182.1:0-21487 GCA_018251015.1 Phocides pigmalion okeechobee
CCTCCTTTTAGTCGCCTCTTACGACAGGCAGGAGATACCGTAGGGCTATTCTGGTCCCGCGCTACAGGGACTCACTCGGCAAGCGTCTTCCTTTTAGTCGCCTCTTACGACAGGCAGGAGATACCGTAGCGCTATTCTAGTCCCGCGCTACAGGGACGGCTGGGCAGCATTGAATTACCTAATATTAAAATACATTAATTAAATAAAAACACACATTTCGTATTTTTAATTGTATTATTACTTTTTAATGTAATTTGTAATTAGCATTTCAAAGAGGTATTTCGTATTGGTATATAGTATTTCGAATTGGAGTTTCTTTCGCCGCGACTCCAAAACGAAACACCTAATTAGTCGGTGGTAGTTTAATGACGTTCAAAAAGACTACTGTACAGAATGTTACCTACTTTGAAGGTTTCGATGAGCTATATAGTCTGTGTTGTTACCTCATAAGTGCCGGTCTCCGCTTTAAAGAAGTGGTCCCAGTATAGCTTGAGAGTGTCGGCTTCCTCCGCCGCCATGCTTCACGGTCGCCAACCTGTCAACAACACCATCGTACAATCTTATCTCACTTCTTACTATGTAGTTTCTTTATTTACATTTTAATTAATGCTCATGCGGCATGGCTCCAAGAGGGCAAGCTACCGCGTTGAATATCTGGTTCGATGAACCGGTTGCATGGACCATGGTCAGGGTTAAACTCAGTATAGACCGCAGAAAGAGAGATCAAACCACGAGCTATGCTAATAAAAAACATTAATTGTGAGTTTCCGTTCCATAGTAAAATGTACGAATTTCGCGACGATATTACTGTAACATCAAAACGTCTGGTTGCTTATGTTTCTTTAAAGGGAACCCTACTGATTTGATTCACCGCAATTTCAGTACATAGAGTCCTCTGTCAGACACCTCTAGGGTCGTTCCAGGCCGTATAATATCACGCTATACTATTTTCAAGCAGAACAACAACCAAAAGTAATTATACTTAGGATAATAGTATTTACAAGAAATATTTTTCAAATTACGTTGTGCTATACTGTTCATGGCAGACATCTAAACTTATATTTTGCAGGTAAGTTTAACGGTAGTAATCATAATTACCCTTGTTTTATAATTATTAATTTAACATTTTATTCCATAAAATATTTTTATTTACGGGTACTCATGGCATAATCTATTTGGGAATCCTGTATAATCTATAAATATTATAAAACACAGGCCCCCGTCGCGTCTGTCTGTCTGTTTGTGATAAACTCAAAAAGTACTGGACGGTTTTTCTCGCAGTTTTCAACAATAGGCTGAGTGATTTGTGAGGAAGATTTTGGTGCATAATAAGTTATTTTTTTGTAAATTGGGCGAGAAATTAAATAATGGCTGAATGCATATATGCGTAAGTTATTTCATGTTGTGGAAAAGTATGAAATTAAGCACAGCTAGTATAATATATGAAATAATATAATTCAGTTTAATGCAACATGCACTAATGTCACATTAAGATCATTGAAACAAACGCAGACTTCCTTCCGCGTCCAATAGTTACAAATTGTAAGCACTACTTGACAAAAAGGAAGCAATAATTACTGTAGTTTCCTTGTCATTGACGTTTTGATCGTTACATGTCAGTGTCAATTGTGTTGTTTAGGGAGGCATATTGGGCGAGTAGGCAAAGAATTTCTAGGAATACCTAACAACACTTTCCCTGCGGTGCGGATATATGATCGGGTCGGTATTGCGGGAGGCGGTCCTAGGCTGGAGCTTATTTGATTATACTGAAGAATACACAGACGTAATGTCCGGCGCCGACGTAAAAACAGAACTTTTTTTCGCCCGTAATTCATACAAATTTGTCGTTACAACACAGTTGCGTAGGAGCCGCAAGTGCGTCGCGCCCAGAATTACACAGCAGTGTTGTAGACGCAGGGAAAGTGTTAATGATGTATCGCAGTGGGTGGAGCACAGATCGAATTGGCGTCACTTAGCATCGAAGGCTGATTCTCGTCAGTTTAGGTCCTTCCGCTATCTTAGACTAGGGCTAAACACATAGTGTCTACATAATACACGTGTGCTAGTTAGTTTTTAATGTGTGCCCGCGTAATATTTATTAGTATATATAATTTTTCTATCCGTGTATTTTTCACTGAACGCTTCTGAAATTGTTGGACCTGTTTTAATGATATTTTTTGTGTTTAAATGAATTTGAGTTTTTTTACATTCACAATTGTACCCGGTAAGTGCAATCGCAATGGGGTGCAAAGTGAACTTGTTTCAGTAGAACTAGAAATACGTTTTGCCAAAAATGAATTGTAGATTTTCTTAGAGCGGACGTTGTATTACCCGTACTGCCCGTATTTGACAGTATAGTGTATTGTGTATTTAGGATTGCCGATGACCGGGAAACTTAGGAAAGTCGCGGTATTTAGGTCTGGTCTCCTGTTCGGTTCCGTTCCGTCATTTTACAAATACTAGCATTTTATTTATTGAAGATGAACGAATGTGTAATTTTTCATGTAACTTTACTTAATATTGTTAATGTTGTAATACGTTTAAAATGTCACTACATGTTTAATTTTGAATATATTTTATCGTTATACTTAACATACATAGACAACAATCATATATAAGTAAGGGCTCTTCTGTCTAATACAATGTTGCAAGCAAGAACTTATCAGTCAATGGCCACTATATGTCTCCAACAAGTTATTGCATATCTTTGTTTATGTGCAGGCGAAGTGGCAAAATAGTAATGTGATTATAGCCATATGAAAAACATATAGGTATCATTAATATAAGTTATTTCTGTACTAAGCGAAATGAGAAAATTTTGTAACTGCAATTTTTAGATTCACAATTTTAGATCACGTTTTGGCGTTTGTGACTTACCGTCTCAGCGAAATGGTTAGAAACCACTCACAAGCCAGCATACAAAAAACTCCACAATAACAATACGCAACACTCGTCTACAATTTTCCGCTAACTCTCACTATTGCAACACTGATCGTACTGATTCATTCCACAAATTACATGATTTCACATAACAAAACATACGTTTCTGAAAGATATAGCTAGTAAAAATAGCGTTTCAGTATAGTGTTCCATATGAGTCGTGTTTACGAACGTCACATGTACCGGTCGGGTGGAAACTGAGACCAAGAAACCTTATCTGCGCGGTCATTATGTAACACAACTACGACCCGCGGTTGCGCTCGAGTAGCTGATACTCGAGGTGTATAAGACTTAAGATGACAAATAAAAAATAAAGGATCAGCTATAGGCCTCCCTATAACCACCCGATTTCTACAAGAGCTCTTAAGCTAGTTCTGCTTAACCCATCTCATGCCTGTATTCACATCAACCACCCTCGCTGCCTCGCAGAGTACTTTACCGGGGACAGTCGGTACCACGAGTATTGCTCGGTTAGGAGTGATACTTCGAGGCTCGTAGCCCCTTGTGCTGGAGAAATTAGAGCCACGGCAAGAGTAAAACGACCACTTAGGTTCAAATAAAAATTAATGTAATAATTTTATGCAATGATTCCTGAATTTGTAATTTGTAGAAATTACATACAATGAAATATCGTCTATGGCCTTAATTTTAAATGCCGGAATAGAATTATTAAATTTACGGACACATAAATATAAATGAGTTTTAAATGTATGCACTTTTATAAATCTCATTTAATGGGCGGATTGACAATTGAAAATAAACTCAGCGTATTGTACGAGACCCATTTATCTATACACAGAATTTATCAGAGTCAAAATTACATTAAAATGTTTGTGGGACATATGAAACGGTACTAAATATATTAAATGCCTTGTGGGTAGTATAATCGCAGGTCTGTGCCTCTGCGTTATCGGCGCGACTACACAAACAGTTATTGCGAATGAACAATGTTCCATTATCTCTGACAGATATTCCATACTTACATTCTTAATTTACTTATCGCCTAGATTTTTACTAATACGTTTATTGTGGCTTCAGTATGATATCTAAATATGAACTTAAAAATAAATACCATAAAAATTGGCAATGGAGAAAATGGTGACAATATTTATTATATTAAGCATATAGATCATTGTATGTTCATTAAATAAATAAATACTTTTGTACATAAATGGTTGTGCAAAACAAATATTACCTTAGATTTGATAAAAAATTACTCAATATCTTATTTACATTTCTTTGCCGACATTAGGTTTTACTAGTAACGAAACGAGGGGAATGATCTATTAATTGTCTTCAACTATTTAAACAATGTAGACATTATTAGCATTTTATTCAATAACATACTTTAGCATTCTATGAATAAGATCTAAATTATTTTTAAGCAGAAAACAAATTATCTTGTAATCACTTATGGATAACTATTTACTGCGAAAGAAATCTATAAACTCTTAAAGACAAATAGGCGAAGTGATATACAAAATAATCACATCTAAAATATATTAGCATAGAGTTGACAAACTAAAGTAATATATGATGTTTAAATGAGTGGTTTGTGATACTTTCATACGTCGCAATAATGTGGTCTTGCAAATGTTCATAGGCGACAGTGATTGCTGATGACTGATGGAATCAGGTGGCCCACCTGTCTTCCTTTACATCAGGCTAAAATATATAAAACAAGGAGGTGGCTTTAGGTCAAACAATTCATCAAAGTGCTCACCATTACAGAGCTATTAGAATTTGCAAAAGGAACATATGCCCTTCATGGACTTAGTGCTGTAACGCATTCAACAAAGCACTCACCATTACAGAATTCACAAAGGGAACATATGCTTTCTATAGACTTAAGTGCTCTAATAGATTGGTGATCCTTGGGTCATGGACAATTCAGTTGTATATATTTTATAATTCATATTAAAATATGAATTGCCTTACATAAGGGAAGAGTTCAGGAAGTAAGGCCCTATAGCTTAGGCAAAAGTTGTGGAATATATATATTTTCATGTGTACTTAAGTACATGTGTGCATATTTAAGAATTTTCTAATTAATTAAGATAAGCATTTAGAATACTTCCTTTATCTACACAAAGTTAGGGGAACACTTTTAACTTCAGGTATAAAAGGAAATTAAAATGTGTACATTATTAAAATATCTCTTGACTATGGTGTATGAAAATTGAACAACAATGAAAGTGAAAACATTATTAATTGTGTTGTCCAAGCAACATTAATAAAGCAGTATTTATATAAAAGGCTTTTGTGAAAAACACTCCATTGTCTTCCAAAGTATGAATTACCAAGGTCTACAAAAACCTTTACTTATGTGCTCTCTATTCTTGCAATTCCGTATTGACCCCTGGGGGTTAATATAGACAACTTTGAGAATATACAATGTACACCCTCTAGTCTGAAAGTTGAACAACAACTAAAAAGAAAAGCAATACCATTTGTCTTATAAAAGTGTGGCATAAAGAACACCTATAATAAAAAAGGCAATATATAACAATCACCATTGTCTTCCAAACTATGAGTCACCGGATTTGAAGAAGAACTTTAATATAAGCTCATTATATTGGACTGTAGTATATGTATGTGTGTCTAATGGTATCAAGATCATTGTACTATTTAATTAAATATCAACTAAACTACAGATATAATGAGAAGTGGAATTTTTAATAAGATTTTGTTTTTTAATCTGACAGATGACGAAATCATCATCGAATAAGAATATACACCTAATTGAATTCAAATAATCCTGTGGTGCAAGCATTAGTTTAACATTATCGTGTTTATTGAGTAAGTCAAATCAGAGGAGAATAATACTTAAAAGTTGGTTTAATTAATAAACGAAATTAAACAATTAAATTTATAGAAAAAAAACAAAGGTAAAGATAAAACTGTTAAAGCAATTTAATTTTAAGTGGTAATTGCTATCCATGAGCCGACAGCCAGCTTGGATTAAATTGGAATGCCCCACATTAGTTTACCAATATGATCACAAACTTCAAACCATGACATTACATTTTAATATTATTGTTCTAATAAACAAATAGCAATGTACCTCTGTGTCTGTATCTAATAATAATAATAACTAAACTACTAAAAGCTAAACTTTTAAAGGTGGTAGCGCCGTAAGAGCTCACGTGGGGCGGCACCACCGCCAAACTCATAACTCACCATAAAGCAACATGTTCTTCATGTAGTATTTCAGTTGGGGAGGTGTGGTTGCCAGATACACGTTACTGGAGGCAATCATCTTAGTCCTCAAGAGTAGGAATGCATTCGCATCCATCCTTAAATAGAACTTCTGTTCTATTTGAGATTGGACATGGTTGTTCATGGGCTGCAGTGGCCACTTAACATCAGGTGGCCTGCATGCCCATTTCTTACTCTTTCATAATTAAAAAAAAATACTAGCCTTTAGAGGAACATTTGACTTTTGGGTATAAAATGATAGAATCTTTTACTTAAGTTTATTTTTTAATTTTAAATGTATCATAATGCAGTAAGTAATAACACATTTTGAAAAAGAAAATGTGTTCTTGGGTTTAATCTATACATATAAAAGATGGTTGACAGATTTAGAGATCAATGCCTAGCCAAAACTGCTAAATCTAAATATCTGAAAATTTTCAGATAACTTGTCTATGTAGTGTGAGAATTAAGAAAATAATTTTGGAAATTATACTCCTAAAGGAATAAAAAGCAAGTTGAAATTTTATTAAAGAAATATAAACTTCTATGTGAGCCTAAATTTGTGTGGCTTTTCAGAGTTCCATGACTGTGTGTTAATTAAATATTCCTTGTGTTTTGACGTGCACAATAATGTATAAAACTATTATTGTACTGATGAAATATAGTTCCAAAGTGAACAATTTAATTAATCGTTAAATTCATAACAGTAAAACATTTCAATGCTGAAATAAATTTCTCTGTAAAGTAAGAACATCTACAAATTTTAAAATAAATAATGAAAAGAGATTGATATACAATAAACAGAGATTCGAAAATCTAAAAAAAAAACTTACATGCACGCACAAAATATACGATTTTTTCCAGGAGAAGTTTACTTTTAAATCTCTAGTAAAATAACTGTAAACAATCTAAAATAGGATTTGAAAATGCTATATCACAATAAATAATTTCTAATTAACAGCTTCACTTTTTGTTTTTCAACCATCAACTTATATTTTTTGATAACAATAACAGATGTCAAAATGTCATTGTCATTATAGATTGACGTTGTCAATATTAAAACCTCTTTTTTCCTAATAAATATAGAACATTGATTATAAACATTATACCGCTGTTTGGGTTATACCAAGTATCTACTGCATTTTATGTTAGTACTTATAACTTACAATTTGTTCCTAGTGTTGGTAACAGGTGAAAATTATACAATGTTGTAATAAATATTAATTGTTGTTGTAAATATTAATCATTAAAACTTGTAATTTATGTTGGAGTCAATAAAAAAACTTTTTACATTTGCCTATATTGTCAATGTCATATGATATGAACGTTAAATTGACGTGACTTTGACTGATTAGTGATTTATAAAATTAAATCGTTCAAGATGAAAAAAGTTATTTAAATGTGTCAAACTTATGATTTATTGTTTTTTAACTGTAAATACAATAATACAGTTAGTTTAGTTGTTGAATAACCATTGATACCAATAGATTAACTCATAGCACCTACTAAGATATAATGTTTCAGCTTATTTTTGAGATCAAATAATCTTCACCATAGACTTTTGTTAGTTACGGGATCGAGCTAAATTATAAGTAGTGATTCCTTATAATCACTGATAAAGAATCATGCCGTACGTACTGATTACATATCAGTGAGTCGACAGTCAACAGACAGTCGAGTCGGTCTGAATCATTCCCGCGCGTAATGTTGCTTTCATACGTTTTCTAATAAAACGTGCTCTTGTTCAATTAGTTCTCAAAAGTGGCAATACGTATAATCATGTGGGAAAACATAATTGAATATTTGAAAGATCCCCTGCTGGTCGTGAAAGTACAGAAATTTTTCGGTGTTATATACAAGAATGTGGGCCCCAGCGTTGACGCAGCCGAGGTGGTGGATTCCGAGAGACTCCAACGGGAAAGCGAGGCAGACATTAGGCAACACAAGAGAATACCTAGCGATACTTCAGGCAGTTCCCAGACGTCATGTGACACTGATACATCAGCAGAGAGTTCGAGGGACGAGATGGAGTGTCACATAAGCAACAAGTTCTGGTACTATCTGTTTGTTATTGGAACTGCATTGGGAGACGAAATATTCTATGCCACATTCATTCCGTTCTGGTTTTGGAACATCGATGGAGCAGTCGGCAGGAGAGTGGTGCTAGTGTGGACTATTGTCATGTATATAGGTAAGTTTGTTTTTTATTCAGTTACCCAAAGTAGACCTGAGAGTAATTTAAAAATAGGTAAATATCTTTCTAGATTTGAATATAATATGTACTAAAATGCTATAAAAGGATCTAGTTATCTTTAAATTACAATAAGATAAAGTAAAACAATGAAGAACGCAAAGGAGATCATATTTACAAATAACTGATGTTTTTGTCTTGTTTTATTACTCTGAAGTATTTGGAGCTTAACTGGATAACTACTTTATATATATTTTAAGAAATCCATGTATCTTATCTTATTCATTGTTGATCAAAAAGAGGAAGGATATTGACTGCCACAGAAATCAACCCACAGATAATACTACTAAATTTAGTAGTATCATCTGTGGGTTGTTCACCTGTAGTAGGTTCAATCATTCTACTTATTTTATCCATGTAATTGTATGGCATTGTATTACATATATAAGGAAGCAAACTGTACATGAAAGCACTAGTTATGATTTATACTTTCCTGTTAATTGTTTGAAAACTAGAAGTTTATTATCTATCATCTAAATTTGCAGAAATCATATAATCCATTGATGTATCCTTCTAGTTATTTATGAATCTGAACTGCATGGTCCCATTGTTTCCCCGGAAATGTAATTAATATAATGTTAACACTATGGTTTTAAAAAATGGCTGTTTTTTTTTATATAATACTGAAATATTAATAAGTTGATGTCTGCATGAACTTTTCTTAATCTCCAGTACACTAATTTGAATAAGCATTTGTTATCCAAATAATTGACTTGTAAGTAAATAAAATAGGTATTTTTTAAATTTAAACATATACGAGCATTCCTTTAGAATGATACAAGCGTTCTGATGATTAGATCACAGGTGGGATATTAATATTTGTATGATATAATTTTTTCCTAACAAATCAATGTCTTGGGTTTTTCTAGAAGTTTACCTTAATGTCATAGATGAATCATTGATAAAATATGAGTAAATGGATTTTGCGCATACTAAGTAACATCCCAGTGTAATTAGTGAGATTCAGGAATTAACAAAATGTAATGTGTTGAAATTTAAGGAGACAATGGCAAATTATGCATATATAGGCTTCAAGCCATAGACACAAGCATATTCTTTATTTTTGCAGGAGACAAAAACTTAATAACTGTAGAATTTCAACGTTTTATTATGTACTGGGTGCTCACTATTAACTGTTTTTTATTTTTGATAGCTGGTAGACACAGAGAGTTGAGAAAATATATAATTTTATAAGGAAAAAAATAAATAAATTGGATTATAAAATTTCAAGGTAGAGTGCAATAATTGAGAATAGCGTGTGTAAGGATAAGGATATTAAGTAAGAATAAAACATTCTTGGAACTGTTAAGATTAAATTGTGTGTAACTAATTAATGACCTAATCTGATTTTATAGGTTTAGGAAAATATTAATTGTTAAACATACATTGTACGTGTTCAAGTAAAATAACTGAATTTATATCTTTTTATTTATTTCATTTTATAAAGAATAAAAAATGGGCCAAGTATGTAAAAGTAATTTCTTAAAATTAATATATATACATATGTTTTTTACTAATGTTTTTTGTATCGCCTGTAAATTATCCTCATATGCTGTTAGCTGGTTTACATCCTAAGCTGACAGTATAAAAAGTAAGGAAAACAGATATATGAGATATTGTTATGAATATTTTAAAGACATGAATACTAATAACATATTGTTTAAGTCTTGTCAAGGGCCTTTTAGATTACATTATCCAGTTGAATAGAGTTGTCTTTATTCAGTGTGTATGTTAAGGTAATTTATAATTAGGTGATATTACACTGACCTGACTCTCTGAGTTTTGCAGTTAGTTTCATAAAAGTGGGAGTGGAAAATATACATACATTGGTTTTAATTTATTATTTTCTCTTATTGCAGGTCAAGGTTTTAAGGACATAATCAGATGGCCAAGACCAGGCTATCCAGTGAAAAAGCTACAGCAGAAATGGGCAATAGAGTATGGCATGCCTTCGACACACGCAATGGTCGGTGTGTCCATACCATTTTCAGTGTTATTGTATACCATGGATAGATATCAATATCCCGTACACTGGGGAGTAGTGATTGCTGTGTCATGGTGTGCCTTAATCTGCGTCAGTCGGGTTTATTTAGGCATGCACAGTGTTCTGGTAAGTGAATGACAGGAAAATTATAAGTGCTCGAGCCAGGTTGAATAAACTTTTATCCTTATTAGCAATACTTGGGAAACACAATTCCTACAATGTGTGATTGGCTCTGATAGCCAATAGTTAGTGATGTGAAGATTTTAATAAATTAATAAATACATTTTATAATACATTCTATTTGGTCGGATGCATCTGCTTCTTGTTTTGGTTTGTTTTATATTACCACTTTCCCTGCGGAGTACAACAGTGCTGTGTGTTGCGCGACGCAACACGTTCGCGATTTGTATACACCTGTTTTATATACAAGTCTGTGTGGATTACGAGCGAACAAAAGTCCTGTGTTTACGTCGGCGTTACAAAACTGGGGACGGACATTACGTCTGTGTATTCGTAGATGGTAAACAGATGCTAAAAAATACAACATGTCAGTGAACTGTCGGCGCATGTTCAGTCTAGAGAAATAAGCTCCACTGAAGTGCCGCCTCCCGCCACGTTGATCCGGTCTAACATATGAGCGCCGCAGTTAAAGTGTATATCATATAATTAATATGCAAATTAAATTATACTTTAATCATAATCGGATTATCTGGAACCTTGAAGAGCTCAGAAATTATATTTTTCCTATTTCTTATGGAGGACGTGACGTGACAGTATAAAGGTAGGTGCAGTGTAAAGACTATTCGACCTCAAACAGGACCTAAGTTGTATTGTTGTTGAGGTAGTTCGTGGATGCGTGAGATTGAGATGGTCGCCTTGCTTACAATTGCAGCCGGCAATCCTAGCGCATCAATCAAATAATCGTGTCGGCAAAAATATGAGGGTGCCGATATCTCCTCGTTTAAAATAGTTCTTCCAAGTTTCATTTAACGTTATTGTTATGTTAATTTGCAGGACATAGCGGCGGGGCTGGTGCTGGCGGCGCTGCTGCTGGTGGTGCTGGTGCCGCTGGTGGACGCGCTGGACGGCGCGCTGCTGACGGAGCGCCTGGCGCCGCCCGCCGTGCTCGCCGCCTCCGTGCTGGCGCTGGTCTACTACCCGCAGTCCGATCGGTGGACACCCACCAGGTACCTGCCATCACATTTAGCCACTTACGTTCAAGTTTTTATTATTATGTCGCTTGTAAACATGTTTTAAGCCGACTACGTCATACGAGCGTGAGGGGAAAGCACTTTTTATGTGAGAAGAGTAGCAAACGAGCATGAAAACCACCCAATGTTAAGTAGTCGTAGGTCATAGACATACACGTAAAACCACAAACACGACCGAAATCCTATCTGAGCTCAAACGTAGATAATTTGCTATTCTTAAGGACCAAGATGGTCGCCTAGCTTCAAAGTGTAGCAAGCGCACCTCTCTAACCGAAACACAAGTAATGCGTTACGGCGGATTATGAGGGCGGTGATGGTATCACTCCGGTCGAACTATAGTTCTCCCACCTGTAATAACAGCTTAATACTGCATTGCTTTTTATTGAGATCTGTATTCTAGGTTTCAATAAAGTACTTCGATGATGAGATTTTAATTAAATAAATATTATTATAATAATAGGACATAACAGGATAAAACTTTAAAACTACATTAAATTCCGAACCACGAACTCGCAATCTTTACAATGAGTTTGATTTGTTTAATTTAAGAATGGTTATAAAGTTTGTTTACTTAAACTAATTAACATGACAAATAATATGTTGTTAGGTATGTCAAAGTTATGTTTTTACAAAAGCGACATTTATACAAATTAAGGATTTTCTTATATTTTTTACAATTTACTTTTGTGTTTTTATGATTACATTTTTATGTTTCAAATGTTTATTGTAAAAACTATGGTGTACAAGTACTTTTAGTATTTTCTTCACATAGCGTGTAATACACATGTCTCGTTGTCTTGCTAACATAAGGTTAGAAACAAGCCTCATTTAAACTAAACGGGTTATAGAAATAAAACTAAAATTACCAATATTAAAAAAAAAATTGTTTACTTTGGATTCCGAATATATTCAGCCAGTGTAATCGTAATTGTATTGGCGCGTATTTGTTGTTTGAAACGAGCTCTATAACGTTACAGAGGCGACACGACGATGATAGTGAGCGTGTGCGCGGGCATCCTGACCGGCTCGTGGACCAACTACCAGCTGGGCAACCTGGCGGCCAGCGCCGAGCGCCCGCCCTACGCCGTCATCTGGCCGTCCGTGGAGATGCTGGGCTGCACGCTGCTGCGCACCACGCTGGGCTTCTGCGGGGTGCTGGCCACGCGCGCCATCGCCAAGTCCTTCTCCTACGCCTTCGTGTGCGCGCTGCTCGGCAAGGACAAGAACGAGCTGCGCGACTCCGAGGACAGCCTGGACAACACCAACAAGATCATCGTGGAGTGCAGCTACAAATACTTCACGTACGGCCTCATCGGCTTCAACACCACCTACGTGTTCCCCAACGTGTTCCACCTGCTGCAGATCGACCGCCCCACCTACTACACCGAGATATAGGGCCGATGACTGTCGAGTTCCATTTTTGTTTCCCATTGTTAGGAGTGCACAACATATGTTTTTTTTTAGAAAATCGTCGAGTAAACACTTATTTACAGTAATTTTGAAGGCAATGTGAGTGTCATATAAAATTTTCATTGTAATGTACTAAAACATATACCTGCATGATTGGTAACCAATATCTTATGTGGATTTGCATGGGGAGGAACAAAGTCATTTAAATACTTTTGCCGAACACAATTTCTTTCATAAGAGATTTGAGTCGCTTATGCAATTGTAATATCCTAATATTTTAGGCGATTTTTATTAAGTAAATATATGATCTTGAATCTCCTTTCAGAATACTAAACAAATGAATATCGAATATTTCAGGAATGAATTCGTTCTGTACGATGTTGTAAATTTTGTCATAATTCTACATAATATCTTCCTTTGCAAGGCGGTAATAACAGTTCGACAGGTACCACCGCTGTTCTCATAATGCCGCAAGAGAGTTTTTGTGCTTCGGTTGCCACGTGTACGTGTACAAGCGAGGCTACCTTAGTCCTGAGGAATAAAAACGCATCTACGCAGAACTTTAGCCCTGTGTGAGGTTGGATGTAAAAGGACGGCAGAGACCATTTGAAATCAGATTGCTTGCACATTCGTTGCTACTCTTCCATGAGGATATATTAGATAAATCGTTGATAGGATTTTTAGATTTAGAAATCGATTTAGATTTAGAAAATAGATCTAGATTTAAATCCAGGCCGCACACATATGATTATTCAGTTACAGATTCTTGCATTCAATATGCATTTCACTGGATGTTAAGCAGAGCTTTTTACCGTCCATAGACATCTGTTATGCACTGATCTTTATTATATGTAGAATAGTTTTCTTAAGGAAAGTCGACAACATGATGTCTTGCGATTTATCTCGTCACTGGAGATGTAAGGGGGAGTAGACCGAAATAGTGAAGCTGCTGTTATAAGACGAAATAAGGGCGCAACGCAGGTGATGCCGAAGGTGGTTATGGAGTTTATTAGCTTCAAATATTAGCATTCCAATATAACTAATAGAGACATAGTTAATAGTATCAAAGTTTATTTTGTGGAAATTCGCTACAATCATGTATATCTTTATATCTATCCCATAACACTCTTTGAATTATCAAAAATATTATATTAATAATAATGACAATCAAATATATCATCAATCATAATCAATAATCAATAATCAAATCTTTAAGAATGATAATGTGTCCTAAAGCAGGGTTGCATCCACTATAAAAGGCCAGCATTTCAATGAAAATGTTCCCTCAGCCGTTAACCGTCACAGACGCAACTTACTCTGATGATGCTCTATTGAGGGCCAAACGCGTGTTGATCGTGGTATGTACGGTACGGTACGGAAAAATATACCATTATACATGGTGGTAGAGGATTGTTGCAAAGTAGTATTAACAATAACTTAACAGGGGAATGTTTACGGTGAAACGAGGCCGTAGTATTGAACAGTATACAGATCGCACATTTTGAATACATAACGTAACTATAGTGGAAAAGTTCTAGTTGTGAGATCTATGTGTTACGAAAATAATTTATTTTGTACATTAAACATGTTATATATATCGTTAATATTGTCGTCAGTCAGAAGGGGTATTAAAATGTTGCAATGTCATCTTATGAGCCATACTCTTAGATCAAATATTACAAGTATTTATTATTTTGTAAATAGATATTTTTGTATACAGTGCATTTCTAATATAGCAGCGGTTCGTTGCAATAATGCAGCCATACTTTTAAAGTCAGGGTGGCGCGCCCCCGCGCGTCTGCCGCAGGCCCTCACACGCTTGGAGATATTTATGCTATCAGAAACATTACTTTAAGGTCGACGTAATTTTGAAATTAAAAACGAAAGTATTACTATAGCTAGCAACTGTAACACGGTCCTATAGTTGTATAGTGTGTAATGTGTATACGTGTAATGCCTTGTACGATATACTTAGCTAGTCTCGTGTTCAGTATCGAAATGTTATATTTAATAACTTCTTGTGAAAATTTCCGAGTGCCTTACGACTCGCATAAGTCAGATTATTATATATATACATATGTAAAATTAATAATAAGATATTTTTAGATGTTCTGCACAAATTTATTAAAAGTGAATTTAAATTTTGGTGTTCAATAGTTTTAAATATCATATCGTGGGCAACGTGTAATGGTAATTGAAATAAAATTAATAGAAAGCTCCGTAGATGTTTAATGTTTCCAAATTATCATGTTAAAGGGAATATGTGTTATTTAATAATCTTAATATTTGTACGTTGAATATAATAACGTAATTTAACACTTTGTGACAAGTCTTGGCTTATGTGTGGTTTATCACAAAACTTTTGGACATGCATATATTAATAGTAAAATACGAAGTCCGTCTTGGAGTATGTTTCACCGTGTTGCAACATCTTCTGGATGTATACAATTTGGAGGTTCTTCTGTCGTCTCTTTAAAACGAGACACATTACGTGTCCTTGAGAGTTCATTCGCGGTTAAAATAATTCTGTAGTGTATTTACTTATAAAAGATATTTTCATTTGAATCGAATTGAAAACGTTTTGTTGTCGTAAAAATGAGGGTAATAGTCGAAATGACAATTTTGGTTACATACAAAATGATTTCTTCAAAGAGACGTTAAGAATTATCTAAATAAAAACATATTATATTAAATTAGAAAGTGTTGATTTACGTTGTGTTTCTTAAATAAATAAAACTAGCCATATTCCAAAGAACACATATTCCCCGTTAACCGGCGCGGCGCCAGCCGCCCAGCGCGGTTGTTATACAATGTTAATAAAGAGTTTATTAGTATTTATTCATGATTATTATTTTACCTATTTCCCGGTCCACTTTAGCCAAAAAGGTGCACAAAGCCAATCAACTGATTACATTGTTACGTTTACATATTTTCCATGGAATGCCTTAAAAGTATTACGTTAAAAGCTTAACCTAGACAATACCTTATAAAGGTATAAAGAATATAAATTTAATACTAGTTGCTACCTGCGGTTTTTTTCGTTTTGATTAGTTATGATTTAATGATGCGACTTCTAATTATATTTCATAATATGTACAACGGATTTAATAATGTAATAATCATACACTACCCTTTTTATAAAATGTAAATAGCAAACGCGATTGCAGGTCATTTGATGGTGAGTTGTCACTGATGTTCATGAACATCTTCAACCAATTCCATAAAGAACAGTCCCAAGGATAGTCCTAGTTGAAGTCAATCACAGCCGCGTCGCTGCTCCTGAGGACTGAGGTGGTCGCCGCAGTTGTAAGTGAGCTGACAACTTCACATTTCTACCCAAACGCTTCACGCTAAAAATAGCTGCGCCGGTAGTACCTCTTGAACCGTATAAGTTCTGTCACTTTGCTATCTGTATAGTAATTCTATTGAATTTGTACTTGTAAATGACGGCGGGTTTTATTGCGAGCGTGTCAATTCTTGGATCTGATATACAGATAACAGGAAATAAATCATGATGTGCCTGAATATTCCGATAAATCGATTGACGTATAAGTGTCTCAAATATGTAATGAATGTCTTCTTAAAGTAAAATAAGGGATTAGCTTCACAGCAACTAAGGGATTAGATACAAAATGTTTTCCTTAAGAGCGTGTAAATAGAATTTGACGTTAAACATTCAGTTGGTAATGATGACATTTAGATTAATTTTGTTAGTATAATCGCAGTTTATACGTTACAGCTGGATGTAATGGTATTAAAAAAACATTTTTAGTTGGAATTGCGTCGATTCATTAGTAGCTGATATCATTATTGTTACACATTTCGGGATTTAAACCATAGGGGCGTACTATAATACATACCTTAGTGTTTTACATTTATCGGGCGAAAATATTCAATTTACATATTTGCAGTTTTTCTAATGCTATTTGATTCTAATATTAGCCTTTCACAGTCTCATTTTTATAACTTGTATTTTATAGTTATTTTAGGATGAAAGAGGTTGTAGTACATAATGTAAAAGCAAATAAAGGTATTTAGTTTTTGTGTCGCTTGAAAAGTAAGTTTTGCAGCTTATCCCCTACGGCTTGAAACCTACAAAATAATTACGTCAATTATTCCTTGGAAAAACATATTAGTTAGTGACGTTTTATGCTCTTGGTATTAGACTCCGAGGATACCGTTCTTGCCACCTTTCTGAGTGGTGAGACGTAGTGAGACGTAGTGTATCACTCGTTGCCTCTTCCACTTTATCGATTCCTAAAATGTATCTCAGAATGTGCTCTCCACTACGGCATCCAGTTTGGTGTCGCTAAAGTCCAGAGAGCAGCACATCTCAGTCTGCACAGCATTGGATACAGCTTTAGATCTGGTTTTATCATGGTTCAAACGACTGCCGGATTGTTTGTGGCGGCTCATCCCTTTTCTCCCTGAGTATGTATGACATGGTTGGCTGGAGTCAATAATAATAATATTAGTTGTGATTACAGTTCTAAAAGTTCGGGGGAAAAATTTAGTACATTTTGAATGTTACGACTCTTCCCCCAAGGAATCACTACTACACGATGCTCACATCTGTACCCGTAAAACCGACTATTATTTTTTTAACAAAACTTAAATTTAAATAACAATTACATAAATATTCTTTATTGCGCATAGTTTTAATATAAAACCGGTACTATCGCTTAAATAACAGCCTCTACCAGACGACCGGTGCTCAAATGAGAGAAGAAAAGTATTTTGTAATTACCACTGGAGCGCATCTAATTATGATGGCTTAAACTATAGGTGCCAACCTGAGGTAAAAACGCAATTAATACTTTTATTTTCCTGTATTGTTCAACGCATTTATTCTTTGTTATTGTGCCTAGTGTTTCTAGGAAGTCCGCCTGCCGGCCTACCATGAGCTTATGTCCGGATGTTATCTATCGGAGTCGGTCATGGTTTTCCCTGCATTGTCGGAATTTAAGACTACGCTTAACCGGTGATAGGTACTCAAGTGCCACAATTCGATTTACTGGATTGCGCAACCGGACTGGATATGATAGGAAAGTACGTGTTTAAAGTAGGCACCTACTAATGTCTAAAGATAGTCTCAACCCAGCTCGTTTGTTTATGTCGACTGTCTAAGTAGTATTTAAAAATATGGTCAACGACCTTCTCTTTATAATAAACAAAACTATCCAAGTCAAATAAGTTTACGGGCCAATAGAATTATTACATGTACTGGTGAGCTGTTGACATTTGACATTAGTTGGATATTGCGTAATACACGACGTGGCATTATCTAACACATGTTTAATTATTTTGCTAATGTTTTATAGAACTACAATATGACTTGTTGCTATTATTTATACTATATATTATTATGAAAAGCAGTGCTTAATCGATTAATTTGTCCATTTATCGTACTGTGACATGCTGTAATTATAATTATTATGTAATTTACTACTTTTACTGCCACGTTTCTTTTAAAAAATAGTTTGACACTAATGTGTCGCCAACAATGGTTTGGATAGTCCTGCGCATTGATATTCCCACTTTCACTGTGGGAATATGAATGCGCAATACACAGAAGCAATGACCGCCTCTAGTCTTGTAGTGCATACAGATTTGAACGTACAATATAGGCGTGTACGAGCGGCAGGGAAATTGTTAATAATGTTTGCAAACTGTATTAGTTTAGGGTACGAGAACTGCTTTAGCTACTAGAACAGTGGTAGCCTGTTGCTCCGTGCAATAAATTCTTTATGACTTGCTTTCATAATAAACGACTGCAAGTCTAGAGTTCTATAAAAATATTTCGAACGCGTGTGTAATATTATCAACTCACACTTGGCTACGGTAGTACATCGCGGAAATCTTCATTTTAAGAACCGTGAGAAATACGACATAAAGGAATTCATGGTATAATTTAATCATTAATACAACGGAGAATGGAGTTTCATGTTTGCTTTTCAAAGTAATATTTCAAGAAAAACCCGGAGAGGTAAAAGTAAAACCACCAAGTGTCATATTATTTAAATATATTTAAAGTGAACAAGAACTATACATAAGACCAAACAATCAGTCACTTGGCGCGGCACATACATATCGTCACTTACACCAAAGAACAAAATAAATAAAAAATGTATTATTGCTTTCGGCAGGACTCGAACCGCAGTTCGTAAATATTTAACTCATCATAAGTATAATTATTTGAATAAACAACTGACATAATTTGAGTTCAGTACAACATATATAACTACATGACGAACGCAACGCAAGCCGCCGCCAACAACAAACAAGATATAAAAGAGCTATACAGTTCGGCGGTACACTTTGATGAATTACACATATACTATACTTAACAATATATACCACAAAAGATAACTAATTAAAATATAAGTAGGTTGACCATTTTTGAGTCGGTTCACTATTTATTTAGTAGTTCTCACTTGCACAAACTTTTCGATTTGCGAAAATTGGTGACAAGTGGATATATAAACGAGTGCCTTAGCTGCCACTTTGAACAGAAAGCAGAGCAAGACGGTATGACGAACCGCGTGGCGTTCACGCGAACCCGGCCCGCGTCCCGAGCGGCCCAATGTTTTGGACCCCTCAAAGAAGCTGATGAACGAACGAGGAAAGTCATCGAGACAATTATAATAATGGCGAAACGTATTGATCATTCGTCGAGGCCGGCCACACATTATCGCACATTGTCTTGTCTACAAAGTATCTCGCTTACAGCCTACTGCCTACTATTCTAATCGGGTCGGTCCACCGAGGTCAGTGCCCCGAGACACCAAGTCCGTGTCGGACGTCTGGCTACTGTGTCTGTACACCATACATCAAATCCGGCATCCGACATTGCTTGACACTGTGTCGCCAGCCGGGAGACACATTTTTTGGTACAGCCCTTCCGTAAATCATAAAACCAAATTTTGATTCAAAATGAAACATATTCGTATGGATATTGGCATTAAAACATAATTTAGTCTTGAGACTTATGGATGAGCTCGTAATCAAATAACAATGTAACATTAATGGGAAGACACCGTTCACACACCGCTAGTCATTCGGTTTGCAGGTCTAGGGTTTTTATGGCAAACGGCAAACCTCGGCCGCGCTGCGGCGGTACCCAACAAAACCGCACGCAGGAAAATTCCCTGCCATCGACACGCGTTTGAAAACGTTTCAATAAGCGCCTACCTCATACTGATCGTTACCTTTAAAACTTAATGCGCATCGTAACATACACAATACACACAACTTTGTAACACTTTCATTCCATAGTTTTAAAGTACATTTACAAAAGTATTTAAGTATATCAAATGATTGTAGGTCCGTGAATGTGGACCCGGAGTAACAGGTGTGATAACAGTTACCGACCAACCAACTGAACCAATAGTATCGTATTATAAAACAGAAAAAACACAGTCACATTTTATAACGAGGTACACGTATACTAAAATATAACATTTACAATGTCAAGTATCCTAACTTTGAAAATATTTTAACTTTCTTTGCATATTGAGATAGTAATTCGGACATCATCAAATTAGCTTCACTTTCAAAATAAGATTGAAAACTAAAGACTATTATATAATAAATTAAGAACTAATTTAAATGATTAAATGTTTTAACAAGACTTGAACGACAAAGTTTCAATGATACGTCTCCAAACGGAACTTTTATACTTATTAGCCAGCTTAAATTACTGTGGAGGCAGTGTCCTAGATATTGGGATGTTCCTCGCTGGACAGGCGATAAACAATCTGCTTTACAAACATTCAAAATCTTGTCCAATGCTAAAGTATCCCATACAAACTTAAAAGTACCTATGTTTCAAAACACCGTGCGTCTCGCGGGCGCTAGGTGTTTTGATGACCTCTTACAGAACTGTATACACTTTCTGACAGGTGATATACATTACATTATTCCAATCCTTTGAACAACTTTCCCGATATAATTATTCTATTTGAATCGTTTCTAAAACCCAGAGGAGCCGTGTCCGAGCCGAGCCGAGCCGAGCCGAGGCGAGCAGGGGCGGGCGGCGGCGCTCAGGCCACGTTGATGGGGTTGTTGAGCTGGACGAGCTTCTCGAACAGGTTTTCTCGCTCGTCGCTCTCAGAGTCGTACTGAAAACATTCATATTTAATTATTATAATAGTCTACAAAACTATAAATAAATATCAACATTTTTTCATTACAGGATACGAGGAAACTAGGAAACGAGCGTGCAGGGTATCTTATGTTAAATAGTCGTGACGCTAGTCATATGCCACCTCAAACAGAGCTGATGTCTTATACGAAGTCGCACGTAGATGCGTTGCTACACCTGAGAACTAACAATAAGGTAGTCGCTTCGCTCGCTTTAAGCCGGCAACCCCATCTCTCAAATTGAAACGCAAAAGTTGTTTCAGTGTAGATAGTAGACGTTGGTGGTGCCTCCCCAGTTAAATGAACACTTGTTTCAAGGGTGAAAGAAAACATTGCGAGAAAACTTGACTT
>DWON01002183.1:0-21485 GCA_018251015.1 Phocides pigmalion okeechobee
ATTAAATGGCACTTAAAATAAACTATAAATACTATAACTAAAGAAAACAACTATTAAAGACTACAATAAATTGGACAAGAAAAGTAAAAGGTGCGTTAAAAGTTTGGTACATTTTTGAGCTTGCCTGAAAATTGACATAGTTATACTGTGTAATGTTTATTTTATCAAGTGCTAATTTAAAAAGAGTGCCAAGTTTTTTCCACTGGCTTTTTTCTTCCAATCAATGTGAGCCAACAGGCGCTCAAAGCTGATGTACAGATTTTACGTTGTGACATTTATTGAGTGTATCTAAATACCTTAACTTGAATATAACTGCCCGGTGAGTGATGATAACCAAATAATTAATTTGCGAATAATTACAATTTAAATTATTTTGAATCTATTTTTAAATGACATCCTTTTAAAAGTTTCAAATGCAATTATCACCACATCAGAGGACATGTATACTATGAATCACAAAACAAGGGTGACATTCAGCATCGGATTACGCCTTATCATGTCTGTTTGATAACAAAAAGTGATAATTATTGTTTGTTTTTGATTTTTATATAACAATTTTTAGCCTGAAAGTCAAATACTCATATTATAGGTTAACACCCTCAAGTAAAAAGTATGTGAATTATGAATTTGTATTTTTTTTTTATTACATCAAACTTGGATAAACATTTTAAGGTTGCAATTAACGTACAGTACAGGTTCTGGCTTACTTTTGATTGATTTGATTTAATTTGAGGAGGATTACAAACAGGCACGCAGGCCGTGAGAAGTTAAGTAGTTGCTAGTCCATGGACATCCACATACAACCCCTAGCAGGAATGAAGTCCAATCTGAGCCTATAAGCAGACCTCGCTTTCAAGTGCAGGCAACTGCACCTCTTGTAGCATAACACAAGAACTGTTCTACATTGTCAGATCAACGTTTGTAAAAGTGTGAGAACTATAGTTGGGCCAGGTTAGGTACCACGGCAATTTAGGTTGTGTTTATGTTTGTATGCGGCTGTCTATGGGTTGCAACAACTTAACATCAGGTGGTTTGCATGTTCGTTTGCTATTCTTCTCATATATAAAACACAGCAGACCACCATCCGCATATGGCGGTTGTCTTTCCTCAGTTGAAATGATTTTCTATCACTTTAAAACCTTCCTTTCCTTTACCACCAAAACACTAATTTTTAGTATGAAGCACACTGGTGTTTCTTTGGAAAGATGTGGTTGCCAGTTGATTTATACATTGGTGACCTTAGTCTGCAAGAGTAGCAATGAATCTGTAATCAAATTCAAGCGGAACTTATGTTCTTTATGGAGTTGATTACAGATGTCCATGGGTGGCAGTGACTACTTACCATCAGGTGGACTGCCATATGTTTACTATTTTAAATTCATACAAACATATAAAAAAGCGGATTTTCAAAATATTTTTACTACAATTTTTTATTTTACTTTTCACCTTGGGAGCGATGAGAACTTAACAAAGTTTCGAAAAGCCCGAAATATGGACTTTTATAAAAAAAATACTACACCTTGGGGGTGGTACCATTTTAAAGATAACAACAATATTCAAAAATTTTATTTAGCACGAACTCGTGTGCAAGATAGGAAAAATCTTTACTAACTACTCTCATCGACCAAACTAAACCCAAGTCAGTTAAACTAACCTAACAAATAACTTTTGCCCGGTCAACATGCGTGTATTACCGGGCATAAGTTTACATTACGATTTTCGAACCAATGCTCGTAGTCGAAATAAGTATATTAAAAAATCAAAACAATTCGGTCACCTGCATTAATACACTGACGACGCAATGACACTAAATTACTGGCCACTGTCGTTATTACCATTCTATCTTATATAACACACGCTATATGCTCCAAATCCGCAAACAAACAGAAAAATAACTTAACTGCGCATAGCGCTAATTTCAAATCTACTCACCTTTATTAACTAAGTTTCTATCTCATAACCTCGAGAGTTAATGACGTTGTCCTTGTAAATGAAGTGATTTTCTAATTTATTCAAATGCAATTTAGCTGAAATAAAAATAAATGGTAAATGCAACGTAAGCTTTCTTTCGTTAATATTTATGCCAAATCATTGCTTTATGCTTTTCTTTGCTGTGCTTGATTTCATTAGGGATTCCGACACTCGGAATATTCGACTCTGATCTCGATTCAATTTTTTGGAGATTGGATTTGAGGATTGGAGATGTTTATAACATTATTTTGATGAAACAAGTATCTATTAATTGCTTAAGGAAATCGATTAAAAAATGGAAATTTCGTATCGATTCTTTAAGAAAAGATTTATATAAAGTTTTTTTTTCAAGATAGGTGGTCAAAGATCAGATATTGGTTTCATTAAACCTATTACAATGTAAAGAAATAACAAATTTTGTAAGTACTTTATGTGTTAATGAATGGCTTAAACGATAACATTGTCTCGTTACAATATTTTAAAAGGACTTAAAAATTTTAAGTATTTTAAGAGTAATCGTCACGTATAAGGTATGTAAATAATCCGATTCGTGTCATTTAAATTGAAATCGGCTCAAATCCAGTAGGACTCATAATTTTCGCCATTTTAATGTTAGTTGATTGTTATAAGTCACAATATTATATTTTAACTTTGAAATCGATTTTAATATTGAACGAATTATTAAATAGATATAGAATAAACATTGGAAGTTGGAATTTTTTTACCTGCGTATTGTATATAGTTAATAATTATCATATAAAAATCGATTTGTTATAATACAATCCTTCAGACCTCACTATGAAATCGATCTCTCAGCCGATTATCGGAAATTCTTATTATTATAGTCTTTGCTTTCTACCGAGTTAAATTATATAAATCGTTTAGAAATCGATTTAATTAGATCATTTATTTTCAGTTCACTTGCCAAAAGGTTACAGTTTTTATTTGTGTTTATATCAATGCATGGATACATACTTTGTACAGAAGGATATAACATTTTGTTGTCATTATTTTATTACTTATGGTTTTTAATTGAATATTATTATGTCCTTTACCAAACTGTTTAGCAAATATCGCGTAAAATAAAAAATAGCATGTCGCGAACTAGGAGTCCTGGCGACCAATGATCGTTCAGAAAAAAAATCTACTCTTTCCCGCGTTAAAGAGAGTAGTCCCGCGTACGTAACTGTCTGCGACTAATCTTCAATGTGTGAATAAAATATCTGTCCTTAAATAACTTTCTCAACCTTATTGCTTTTTCTTATCTTTCCCTGCGGCACAAATATATTACATTGAGTTAGCGTTGCGGGAGGCGGCACTAAGCTGGAGCTGTGTTTTCTAGACTGAAAGTGCGCCGACAATTCACTGAAACATTGTATTTGTTAAAATCAGTGTAATATCTGAGTACACAGACGTTATATCCGCCCGCAGTGCCGACGTAAACACAGCATTTGCGACGCGCAATACACAGCCGTATTGAACGCCGCAAAGAAAGCGTTAAAACAGCATTAGGGCTCTAACCAACTGTGTTTCTTAATATATTCTATGAACACATTTTTTAGTATTAGAGTTAAAAAGGACTTTTAGTGCATACCAATAAAACAACATAATAACATTTTTAAATAAATTTGTTAGCATTTTATTAAAATTAGTAATATAATTTAAAATTACAAACTGGAATTCACAGCTTAAAAAAACATTACATACTTTACAAAATTCCGTATCCATCACAAAGTAAAATAATATCAATTTATATATTTATAAATAGTTTAGATATGTTAAGTACAAGAACCAAATCGCAGCTGCTTCAAATCAATAGCTTTTTTACCACCAGATGTCACTACTTACAACGGTATTTAAAATTAGAATAATGTTAACGCTTTTCATCGACTACCCACTATTTTCTCGTTGCTGGGAATGGTTTTCTTCTCATTATGGGTTAGGCTACCACGCTGGCTAAATGTAAAGCTTCACACACTTTTGAGAACTTTTTGGAGACTTCGTTAGCCCGTTAATATTTTTCTTCAAACTAAAAAAAAAAGGGATAATATTTTAAATATTACAATATTTAATGACCAAAGGGCTGGCCCTTAACTTGGGTAGACAATTAGACTGGTTATTTAACAAGGTAATATTGCCAGTGTTTTAGGAACTCTTCCAAAGGATGGCAACTTGGGTCAAGCTTTTTACTGCAATTATTGTTACTTTCTTTAAAGTATCAATAATTCCAGTTATCTGCTATGTACATAAGCTTTTGGAGTATGTAATGTGTAACTAATATTCGCACAGATTTTATACATTTATCTCTATAACGGGTACCCAGTTAACGATTTGTAATTGCCGATATATCGAACCAGTTGCATAGCTCGTGGTCACTAAACTGCGGTGGAGTGGGAAACTATTGAAAGATGTTAATGGTAGATCAATGTACCCTACGTCTAGTTCATTTTTCTTGTGTTCTATGTATATCACGACACAACACTAACTGTACCTTTACGCATTGAACTTTGCACTATTTGTGATTTACATTAATTTATGAAACTCCTCCGTTGTAAGTCGTGACGTGGTTGTTGAGATAATCGCTAAACTTTTACTAAATATATAAGCGTATATAAATATAGTTTTGTATGTAAATCTTCGTTTGTTACGACTGCTTTTATGTGTAAATAAAATTTGAAAGAAGATAACCATCTTCAAAGAAATTGACTTTGGAAAAAGTTGAGTAAGTAAAAACATGAATTTCCTGAAATATATACAATTTCCTAGGGAAAAAAATGACTGGAAAAAGTCATTTCCCGAAATTGTACTGCCTAGGAAATGTAATTTCTTTTATATTTATTTACATTCATATCTTGTTTGTGATAGATACATTAAAATTAAAACGAAACAAAACGAGAAACATGTCTTTGCCAGAGATTCAAAACCCGGATTGCCTGCGTAAGAGATCAGTTTTTCAACCACTAGACTGTTACTTTTTATCTATCACCTGCATTAGCATTGAGGAAACCAGTAGTAGTAACAAAACCATTACCCAACACCAGTGATATTAAAAGCAATGACAGAAACTGGCAACGCAGAAAGTTTCAAAACCTTTACATTTTAAAATCGTCGAGAAAAGGCATGATTTAACAAATTCGCTAATAAACCCTTTAAGATTTTGGTGATAATTATTTTCTTGTCGTAACAAACGAATATTTAAATCAGAAGAACCAGCTGCATGGAAATATGAAAGAAAAATAACCCTTCAGTGGAAAGACAAAATATAAATGCTATACTACATAAATTGACCCTTTGTACCCTAATTGCACGTCACACGACATTAGATTTCAACAAATTTATAAAAAGGAAAAATAGGGAATTAACTCTATTAAATTAATTAATGTATAGGAAATTATGTTGATAGGAAGTTATGGATATAAGGCGTTATTTTTTATTCGCACTTCCACTTAAGAGAAACTGTGGTATTGTATTTGATCAAAGCCTTCGAGGAGGTAAGCCGCAAAACAAGATGCTTAAGACATTCATCGTCCTCGGGGGACGTACCAGTCTCTACGGGCGGGGGAATACGGGCCTCGAGGTACTTTTTTGCCCGGGTCTGAACTCAGGGTTGCACCCCGGCTTATCTCGGCTCGGGATAATCCTTAAGATATTATAAAACTTTGAAAGTTATCGGTTTTCGATTCATCGACTATCGACTCTTATAGTATTTTATCTTATCGGATAATCAATTCTAGTTTTGTAATAATAATAATAATTTCTTTATTTCGGACAAGATCCATATTTTTAGCCAGTAGATTATAAAATATAATAAATGATGTTACCATTAAAATAGTTTTTCATGCTTTGTGGTTAACTTTTTCAATGGCTTTTTTCAAATACAATGGACAATACTGCCATCGATTTAAGTGCAATAGATCTAATTAAAAACTGGAGACAATATAAGCATGTAGTTATGAAAATTCTTTGAGTAATAGAAATAGCAATTGGGCAGTACATTATATTTGACGTTATTATAGCCGAATAAAATATAACGTTATATTTAGTATGTTATATTTTATAGCAGCATAAAATATAACACTGTGGTTTTTAAATGTTATAACGTTATATTATATGTTATATCGATAACTGTTTATATTACTCGTTATAATAGCTATTTGTTATAACTATTTATACCGTTTATTTGAATTGCTTTGAGTTTTGAAGTCAATAGTGATCTATTTACTTCAAAACTCAAAGCAATCTTAACTGTTATTAACTCGAGGAAACATTTATTTTCAGCACTTGGAATAAATGTCGATTGCTTTTCCTAATAAGATGAACGCATTTGCTATTTCCGATACATAAAAAAATAAAAATATAAATATTAATGACGTCATTAAATTAAAAAAAAAACATAATATCTTATCTTTCCAACCAAAGATGCATACACACATCATTGTACCATTATACAAAATAGTTACACCTAGCCACGCTACTCACTGTCACAATCACAATTACATTGGAAATACGAAAAACAATGTCTATTCAATGCTATGCATAAAACTTGCTAAGTCAAAAATTATCAAAAACAATAATCCGTTTAGCGAACGGCAGTGTACAACTCATTGCTTAGGCACCATTATATACTGAAAAATAAATAAATATAGCAATATGTAAATAGCAATAGTTACGATACCTATGGCTATATATTTACATAGCAATAAGTTGAGGAAAATGGCGTCCATTAAGTTTTTCTTACATCCCTATAGTGACACGAAGATACGATACGATAATAAGACATGAAGTTACGACATCTTGTGAAGTGTCGAGCATACTATTTCAGATTAACGCTCGTTGGAACTGTGAAAATTTGCAAAAATACTATTTTTTACTGTGCTTTGTTTGGTCCATTCAATTGTGAGTTACAGGATGTTAAAGAGAGGAGCGAACAAATAGAAATTGACCTCAAAATGGTCAAAATCGATTACTAGAGTTTTTTGAAACGTCTATGAGGCGTTACGGTTGTAAAGCTTAAAATATAAAATGAATTATATATACAAAATTTAAAATAACAAACTAAAATTCGCAGCTTCAAAAACACTTTTACAAAATTCCGTATCCATTTCTAAAGTAAAATGTCAAGAAATTACAGAACAAAACCGTAAAGATTAAGTCAAAATAATGATTTTTCCTCCAAGCTACAAATAAACAGTCTTACTAATAAAGATTTAGACAATTGTAAAATGCTATTTCTGTCTTACTTTTTTTAATTATGAAAGAATATCCAATAAATAAATTGTTGTTTGTTACATTTTGTTTATTTCTTATGACTATATACTATGTTTTGTTACGGAAGAGCGGAGATTCCTACCAGACATTTTCCTTACTAGGCATTTCAAAGCATTAATTATGCAAACAACAATGTAAGTTAAAGAAATAAATATTTTAGACTTTGATTTTGATAAATTATGTATTTTATTTTATTTCAGTATCATTTTCAATTCGCTCATTATTTATAAGTTTATGTATAATAAATAAATTACACCGATATTGTACACCACCGTTCGTTATTACAATAAGCTTTTTATTTTTAGGAAAAATAAAATAACAGAAAAATATATAATTAAAATTATTCAACAAGTGCTAAATACAAGAACAAAATGTGCCAACGTCTGTAAAAATCGGCACAAAACTCTAAATCATTTAATAATATAATACATGTATTAAAATTAATCATTACAATTTAAGTATTTTATTTAAGTTCATTATATTTCATGAGAACGTAATCATTGCAACATTTTCGAAAATTCATGTTTGATCCGATTTTTACAGAAGAAAATTAAACAACTATTTTAAAAATATCGGACAAAATTCAAAATTAACGGCCGGTTTTGTCGCCGCTGATAAATGCCGATTTCAAACAATCCCAAGTCAATCCGCGCATACATTGGAACAGCTAAATTACTTAACAATCTGTCTTAATTAAACCGTCTTTTGTAAGTTACAATATCATTTATTTATTAATAACTTTATATAAACCTTTAAAATATATACCTTACACACGACATTTTTCACATGCGCTTCACAGATATGACATTAACACTTCCTGCGGCTACTACTGCGGCTACGGCGAACAAAAGTGCTGTTTATGCGCCGGAGCTACAAGACTGGAAGCAGACATTACGTCCGAGTATTCGTAGACGATACACAGATGCTAAAATACAATATTTCAATCAAATAAGCTCCAGTTTAGAGCCTGCCTCCCGAAATACTGAGCCGATCATATATATCCGCGCCGCAGGGAAAGTGTTAATACACACAATATATTCTACAAGTATGCAAAATGGCGGATGCAATAATCTAATAAAATAAATACATTTAAATAAGCATTTAGAACAGCAGATTCAATAATTAAATATTACTTATACACATTGTTTATCCAAAAAAACGAATCGCTGTTTATTGACATTTCTACAAGATCATTAACAAGTGTCAAACTGACATTTGTAGCCTGTCAAACTGTCAGTTAATGTACGTCGATCAGCAGCTATAAAACCGGCCGTAGAGCACACGACACCATATCCCAAAACCCTTGGAAGTGCTAATATCAACGCGATAGGCCCACAAGAAGCTAAGTGAAAAAGTTAAACACTATCATTAATTTATAAATTGATCACATTACAACGTATAATTAAAAGGATTCACACTTTGTCACGCCGTGATACAATCGCTATTCAAGATAGAAATAAAATATTTTGAGGGATGAAAAGGGGCTTAAATTCCTTTTCGTCGAATTTAATTATGTTATTAATAATAGGAACCTTTTAACTTCAATTTCACCTAGTCAAGTTAGACTAAATTGAATAAAAAAAGTTGCTTGGTCCTACAAAACATAACTAGTACTTTACGTTTCTACTATACGATTGTAACAGATTTTATTTATTCCTACTGAATTACTAAAATAATTTCATTTTTTATTTTCAGATCAAATTGTATCTAATATCGAAACTACTAGAAAGTCTCATTAAACATCGATTCGTATCAAGACAATGTCACCGCACGACAGAGTGTGAAGTCCACGCGTCATTTACACAACAGCACAATAATTAATTACATAACAATATCTTTTATACAAGAAAACAATGTTTATTGTCGATTTCGAGTGACGTAAGAGACGTTTAGACGTGTGACCTATAACAATACTGCATTAATTTATAATACGAACATTAAGGACAACCAGCGGAACCCGTATAGCGTAACTAAGATCGTTACTTTCATTGCACGCTCGTGTACTGACGAATTTTCATAACGGTTTCATAAAAAAAAACTGTTATCAGTTTTCAATAACTGTTTTTGTAGCAGTTTTAAAGAAAACGCACCGTTTATTGAAAAAGCTGCTTTCCGTTTCGTGACAAGTTATGTAACAGGTTATCAACGAATAACGAGTTTAAAAAAAAAAAACTACTTTCAGTTTTTATAACTGTTTAACGTATGCGTTATTCGTTAAAAACGTTTTGATTTAATTTTAAAAATGATATAAGCTAATATAATAAATTAATGTTTCTTAATCTAAAAATGTGGACGGTAAGTTTATTCTAAGAAGAAAACTGAAAAGTAACTTGTTTATACGATTATAATCTAATATTATCGCGGAATTTATACATTTTACTATATGCCGGGTACTCACGATTAGCGTTTTTGTTGCCGACATTTCGAACCACTCGCATGGCTCGTGGTCACGGCGAAACCACGCTCGTGACCACGAGCTATGCAATTGGTTTGAAATACGCGTTATCGAGTGTAACCATTAGCGTTAAAAAAGCGTTACCCGTGACTATCTGTTATGTGAAAAAATTAGCTTTTGCCCGCGACTTCGTTCACGTGTTACATAAATTGATATATTTTTTTATTGAAATGAAAAAAAAAACACAAAACGTAATCCTGAAAACTGCATTCGACACAGAGAAGCCGTTTCTAAGGTTAGCGTGCACAAACATATAGACAAACAGACAATACAATAAGACAATAAAGGCACCTCATTATGAATTTTTAAATATTTGCCATGTACAGACAGCGATCGGTTAGTTTTATTATATGTAATAGATATAGATATAGAAATATAAATCCTGCTATACTATTAGTTTAAGACCATATAAAATACATAAATTCCGCTATGATATTAGTTCAAAAATAATAGCCAATCAAAAGTCCGTTGTAGAAAACACGTCAGTACATCGCGATAGCGTAAATAAAGTTATAACCGCTATTTACAGAACACCTAACGAACGCTTAAACTAGCAACAACATCCATAGTCTACGAGAAAGTTATTATACAATAGACGCAGTCAACCGTCGCATGTGCCGTCTAACAACAATCATTTTACGAGCGAATATTATTAGTCTAGACGCGTTTGAACTTGGGAAAAGGCATGCCTTTTATGCATGCGTCATAATAAAGTAAATATTTGTTTATTCGGCGATTTTGTGATGTTTCGTTTCATCAATTAATACGTAAGTAATACGTAAGTATTTTAGCTATTTCGTTTTGTATTTGTGGAGATATTTTTGCTGTGTCGTTTCATATTTATGAAGGTATTTTTGCTGTTTTGTTTCGTATGTATGGAGGTACTTTTGCGGTTTCGTTTGGAATTTATGGAGGTATTTATGTTGTTTTGTTTCGTATTTATGGAGTTATTTTGCTGTTTCGTTTTGTATTTAGTTTCCTCACTATAAAATGTCTCACCATTTTCGGGGGCGGTGGTAATTTTTTTGACGATATAAAATAGTTCTGTAAGAATAATTTTGAATAACTGCCACTTCACATGGACTTCATTAGAAGAGTAGCAAACGAACCCACGAGAAAACGAAAATATAGGAACTATCACCTAATGTCAAGGTTAGAACTGTTACTTTTAATCCCGAAAATATTTAAGTACCAAATAATGGAAAAAAAATTGAAATTCGCTAGTCATATAAATATATCAGACGACAAAATGCTACGGTTAATTGCTAAGAAGCTTACCTTCACGTTACTATAATAAGCGGAGAGTTGGAGACTAAAGGTCTTTTAATGTCTTTTAATTGTTAGAGGGTGCATGGATAGTTTTATTGAAAAATATTCGTGGTTATAGAGTGCTTGTTTATGTTAGAGTCAGATTGTGATGTTAGCTGTTTTAAGTAACTTTAGGATTTATGGAAACATATATATGTATATGAAATAGTATTCAAATAATATTCAGTTGAAAATAATCAGATATATATATGTGTAATCATAATCGTGTGTGTATCAGTGTGTATGTTAGTTGTGTGTGTGTGTTTGTGTGTTATTACGTAAGGGCGTGTGTGTCAGTGTATCTATATATAAAACTGCATAACCTAGCAAGAACTTCATGATAAGTCACACAGTTTTCCCGCGAACAATAGAAATACACACATGTATATAATTATACAACCATTGCAAAAAAATTGTGGAAACCCTTATATTTTTAAGTGGGGGTGTGTGGGGGGGGGGGGGTAAAGAAATAAATAAAAGCAAAAGAGAGGTCCACAGCCTCCAGCTTCAAAATACTTATCCGAATATCTAACAATCTGACTCAAACAAGAATTATTTAAAAATGAGTGTAGGAGAGCGGTTAGAGTTATTAATTTTAATATTTAAATTAGATTTTCTTTAAAACCTGTATATATTTCGTTATTTAACAAATTAACAGTTGTTATGCTCCAAAGTACGTTTAAAAAAGTGTAAAACACGTATTTATTAAATCTAGTTATCAATTAAAAATAGTATAAACATCGTGGAATAGCAAAGAAGCGATGAATAAAATTGACTTTTTATTTTTGAATTTGTTCAAGTATTATGTAAAGCTAATGCAAGGTAATAAACAGTCGTCAGTGTTTCCTTAAAGAAATATTAAGAAGGTTATGTAATTTTTTATACATATACGAATTTAAAACTAACTTCGAGAAATATTACTGTTGTGTTATACTTTGCGTAACGAATGCGACTTGGACGCAACTGTTGTGTTCATACAAATGTGTACAAACTTACGGGCGACCGCAAATGCTGTGTTTACGGCGCACCAAGACCGCGGGCGGACATAAGGGCTGTGTATTTGTAGACTACACGGATGCTGACAAACACAATAGCGTCTGTATCGTCTGCATATCTAGTCTAGAAAAAACATATCCAGTCTAGTGCCGCCGTTCGCAACGCTTACTGGTACAAATGTGAGCGTCGTTATCATAGTAGCCGTGCTGTTTTTTCAGCAGCGTTTAATAAGGTTTAAAACAAAATGATATAAATTCTAAAACCTTTCTCGCTAAATAGCCAAAAAACGTGTAGTCCCAGGGATCGTTGCATTAGAGCAAACAAACAATCTTGTTAGCTATATATTTCACTTTAAGGTTCCAAAACTGTGGTTTTAATGTAATTAAAGAACTAAAGATTTACATAAAAAGATAATTATAATATTAACGTGAGCCCCCATCAAATCAGTTTACATAATACTTGAACCGTAATAAAATCGTATACCCGTACTTTGTATCTATATACTACTTACTGCGATTTGATGGTATATAAAGTATATAGGATTCCATATACTCATTTTATTCTTTCATTAACGCCTTAATTAACCGATCTTATTACAATGTACGAAAACTAATATTTAGATATTTATTTGACAGTTGAAAAATTTTATAATAGCATAAATTCGGTAACCGTTATAAAGAAATAGCTGCTATAAAGCGTAAAAGTATAGCTTTTTTTATCGATAACGTTTTAACGTAACAATAGTATTGTTGCAATATACTAGCTATCCTTACAACAATATAGTTGACGTTATAACGTTATGGGCAACGTTCCAACATACCAGTTATCGTTACAATGGTATAACGTTACCGGTAACGTAGTAACGTACTAGCTATAATTACAATGCTGTAGGTTACGCTATAACTATCATTACAACGTTACAGCTATCGTTATAACCTTATAAAGAGAGCAGTAGTTTCGCTTTCCCAAATTTTCAAATGAAAAGCATAGAAATACCTTCAATAGAGTCCCCTGTCATAAAGCTCGGTAGGGGTCTTTCCCACCCTGTCTAGACGCTTTCGTCAGACCTTTGTATCACTGATTCTCTATGGTTGTAATAAATTTTCGAATGCTCGCAAAACTTTATTATAATAGACAATTTTATTTATTTTTGTTACATTTCATTGCATTTGTTTATTATTTATCCGTCTATAATTTTATCCGAACTATTTCGAAATACTCAATGATTTTCAAAAACCTTTAGCCTCTTTGCCACCTCTCAATCCCCCCACCATATCACCAATTCAGTGCAATTATATATATCAACGTGCTAAACCTCCACAGGTCAAACCTTCAATTGACGTTGCTCTTAAATTTAATAAGCGGTGTGGGATGACGAATAAATTTTGATAGAAATGAAATTATTTGAATGTACGTAAAATGCAGTGCGGTAACGAATATAGTTCCTTTAAAGCCTGAAACTTATCACAAATGCGTTGTTACTTCATAGACATATGCATGAGCGGCAATTACTTTTCCACCGAGACGGAAGAATTGCTTCACGCTAGTAACAGGTGCAGCTGTGGTACCTCCCCGGTTGAGCTCTTTAAACCGTAAAGGTATCTCTTTTTTATGTCCGAAGAGTAGCAAACGAGCATGCAAACCACCTGATGTTAAGTAGTCGCAGCCCATAGACATCCACGTACAAACACAAGCACGATCGAAATCCCATCTGAGCTCAAACGTAGATGCGTTGCTACTCCTGAGGACTGAGATGGTCGCCTCGCTTCAAAACCGCACGTCTCCAACCGAAATACAAATAATGCTTTACGGCCGATTATGAGGGAGGCGGTGGTACTTCCCGGGTCGGACTATATTTCTTCCACCTGATGTAAAGTAGCCGCTGCAGTCCATGGACATTATAGTATAGTTAAGAACTCCGTACTCCGTACCGTACAGTTATGAGCCCCGTACCGTGTAGTTCTGACCTGTAAACTATCAGATGCTAGAATGATTCTAGAATCTTCTTGTAACCTTCTGTTGGTTACATATTGTGATCAACGTAAGTTGGTGGCGCCACTAGTAGCTACAGTCTACCCTCCGCATTTATGCATTCAAATAATTACATTTCAATGTGCTAATAACATTATTATATATTTAAAAAATGGCAGCCGTTTTACAATTTACAATTTACAAGCTGCTGGTGTAACTTTACAATTGTTTTACTATATTGTGTAAGACAAGTGTAAAGGTTGTCAAAATAACATTTAATACTAAACGTATTATTTTCACAGGAGATTATATTCCTAAATATTTTTGATTTATATATATATAGGGTGTCAAAAATATCTTTACAAAAAGGACTGGGCACATTCGTATGGACAGTGGTCTATGAACCAATATGATATGAGATTTTGATGCCCCGTCGCATAAGGATATAGTGGAGGTATCCCTACATGAAAAACACACCAGAATCGCTATTGGTTCATAGTCACTTTCGCCCAGTCTCCTTTGGTGAAGTTATTCGTTATCATATCAAAACCAAAAAAAGCCTAAATAATACTTTTTAATAGCCTTTAAGCCTTAATAAATAAAATATACATCAAAATTGTATGTCCATTATTATAACATATTATATATCCGACATAAAAGTCTTCTAAAATTAAATTACAAAATTTTTTTGCCGACTTTAGCACTATGATGCCAGCCACTATATGCAAGAGCAGGGTTAGGACAAACTGTCTAAAAAGGCGGTTTAATAGTGCGCAATAAATACGAATTAAAATATCGATTTTATATTTGACATATCACATTTTACACTTCTGAGTGACACATGAGATTATTAAAAGTCTGCAAGTGATTTTTAACACCCTATATATAAGAAATTATGAATAAATTAGTAACACAACGACATTCATTTTACGTAATTTTAATCGATTTATCGATATCGATATCATTTCTTAATGTTTTGCAGTGGGACAACTTGGTTGAACGTTGATTCTTGCCGTGGGACAACATGGTAGAACGTTGGTTTCATTTTCGTTCCTTGCATGGATGCCCACGCCCAGCAGTGGGACTTAGAACCTGTCGCTGTGTTCCTAATATACCCATATAAGTTACACATCGGTAACATTGCTCTAGTCAAGACTTAACGAGACATCGATTTAAAATTAAATAAATCGATTTGTTTATTTAATTAAACAAACACAGACTAATAAGTTAATTTAATATATTTGTAATTTTATACGAATATTCTAGACTTCTCGTTAGGTTACACACTATCCGACAAACTGATCGTACTGACGCTAGACTGACTCAAACTGTCAGTTTGATAGGATCGTGTGTAGCCAGCGTTATTTCATACACTGTACATGTAAATTAGGAATATATTGTATTTGCTTATTATCGTCATAAATGGAAATATTATTCACAGCCATGTTATTAAGAATTCTACGTGTTTAGAACGAGACAGAAGCAGTGAAGGTATTAGGCATCCTACTTACGATCAGGCATCAATAAATAGACTGATATAATGACGGAATTACGACTGATTAATTAAACAACGAGACTGTATTGTAAAGCGTGTATTCTTGAGGAAAACGAAAGAATAATCTTCTGAATTGTCATGAATTTCCACAAATGTACAACTGATACGCTCAATCACAGTATTTAACACTTTCCCTGCGGCGTCCAACATTGTGTACAAACTTGGAATAATGCGCTTGCAGCTTGAACACACCTGTCGTGTCCTTACGAACCTGTATGGATTTGTATTTTATATAGATAAGGTACGATTTTTATCTTTTCCTCCAACAAGCATTGGAGGAACTTGGTATCCATCAACTCCACCACAAGTGGGGGGTGTAATCTTCATGACACCAACGTGATACTTGTGGTCAACATCCCATACCGAGGAGGGAGTTTAAAAGGATGTAGCAGTCATAAGTGTAACAAAGACATTTCCGTCAGTTATGGGAAACCTGGACCCAGAAGTACGACTATTAACGGGTTTGAGAAGTCTAACTGTCAGTCAATTCAATCACCACAGTATGACTGATAACAAACTGATCGTGATGATAAGAGATAAGAGGCCTAAAGAATTATACTTTCAATATAATTACGAGGTATTCCATGGAAATCTTATTTAAAATTAATTCTTTAATATTTCATTTAAACGAATATGTTTTTAACACTTTAACTGCGAGAAACACAACTGTTGTGTTTTGTTTTGCGTAGCGCGTGCGGCTTGCACGCAGATGTTGTGTTCACGCAAATCTGTAGTTTACGGACGAACACAAGAGCTGAGTTTACGTACGCGCTACAAGACTGCGGGTGGACACAACACCTGTGTATTCGTAGACGCCGCACGAATGTTGCCAAACACATCAGTTGTTTGAACCGTCGGCGCGACTACAGTCTTGAAGAAACTTCTCCAGTCCAGCCGACGTTCACAACGCTGAGTAATGTGAGCGCCGCAGTCAAAGTGTTAACCGAATACACTTTAAGCAGACGATTGTTAACTTTTTTCTTTTATACACCCTTTTTATGGCGAAGAGAAAAGTGAACGATTCCTACTTAATAAAATAAGTTTAAAAAAGCAAGTAAAACGGTTTTACTACACTTTGTAGCAATGTATAGCGATGTTTCCATCTCTTTTGTTTTCTACGGTTTTCAAAGCCTAATGTTACTTAAAACTTGGTAGATTTGGATCGTTTTGTTATCACCGCGAGTAAGTACAATATAATTTGGATCGTGTTGTGAGCTTCGCGAATAGGTACTACACGATTTGGTTCGTTTTATTAATTCCGCGAGTAGGTACTGCACGATTTGGATCGTTTTATTAACTCCGCGAATAAGTACTTCACGATTTAGAATATTTAATTACCTTTGTGAACATGTACTGCACGATTTGTATAGTTTTATTAACTCTACGAGTAGTTTCTACACGATTTGTATAGTTTTATTAACTCCGCGAGTAGGTTCTACGTGATTTGTATAGTTTTATTAACTCCGCGAGCAGGTGCTATACGATTTGGATAGTTCTATTATTTATTTCGCGAACAGGTCCTACACGATAGGCATCAGATGCATTTTACTATATAACAGGTATGAGAGTATTGCCGACATTCGAACCAGTTGCATGGCTCGCGGTCAAAACTGGCATGGAGTTATTTTATTTGTTTATTATATTTTAAGTAAAATTAGGCTATTGTTTACAACCGTTACATTTAATATATTCTACATAATATATTTTTTCACTTTATTTAATTCATTTTCTATATTTTTTCTAATCGTCGCCCTTATAAACTATATTTGAACTTTTTAAGTGTCAGGAGACGAATGTATAAAGTACTTCTAATAACATTTTTTATTATTTCTAGATGGCAAGCTCTATATTACACTGGTAACATTGTAAGTAGCTTTGTACTTATATTGTAATGTCGCCATATAAAAAAAGATTTTTTTTGCAAATTTTCTAAGTTAAGGAAAATTTTAGAAATTTCATAAATGTCAATTTAAATAATAGCAATACTGACAAAGTATTTTTGAATAAAAATATCATTTTAATTTTTTATATAGCAACATTAGCGTTAATTTTTTAAGCATTTCCTTTACATATAATAATTTGTCTGTCTATATATATATATTAGCAAATAGATGAAAAACAAAACTGTAACATTACGTCAATTTACAGTAAGAGGGTTTTTTTTAATTTATTTTTAATTGTACATTCAATTTTATTTTTTCCAAATTGTATGATTACACAATATACAAATACAAATAAATCTCTTTACAATAATCATAAATATATATGACAAACATCACAAAATGTATTTAACATCGCAGTTTGCGCAAACTTGATCTCAAACATGCACAAGTTTGACACAAATCGTTAGCAAACAAAACGGTAGAGGCGAGAATTGAGTTCATAGTTACAAGACGAAGATACAACACGCGAAATTGACCCTTACGTGTCTAACAGGTTTAGTACAAACGACGCGTATAGATAATCGACGATAAAGGCTAGATTTGTGTAAAGCTATTCGAAACGCTAAGCGGGAAGCGGGTACACAACCTCTAACACAGCACCTCGTGCTGCGGTATACGCTGGAACAGAAAAATAGACATATTAATTTTTTTATTTAATTTTTTATTTACAAACGATGAAATATCAAGACTAATTATAATAAAAGCCTAACCTAAACAATCTAAAGGGAGTCCGTGCCCATGTAGCATGGTTCCAGGAACGCTAGTTGCATTCCCGCGTTGAATAGCAATCGCAATTCTCTGCGCGAGAAATGAACCAGCCCTCACGTTACCGGCGGCGTAACTTAAAGTTTGGAAAACATACGGCTAAATGCTTCATTATTTGATGGATATTTTAACAAATAGAATAAGTACCTTAATATTTGATACGTATTTTAAAAAAGAAAATAAAAATATACGTTTTTTGTATACATATTTTAACTTTGCCAATTCATCATTGTAAGTGATGAATTAAATATGTTTCATCCTTTATATCGTCCTTTTTGGATACGATTACTGGTAAAAAAAATTGCCCTTAGATCTAAAATTTGCTCTAAAATCAAATTTCAACCCAATCCACATAGCAGTTTGCCAGCGTTACGGCCAGATAGATAGTTGACATAGTTAACAGTATCAGGCGTTACTTCGTGGAAATCCATGTTATCAAGTTAAGATTTACTTTCGCATGTATAATATGAGTATGTAGGCGAGGTACGCACGGGCGGGAGCGGCGGCGGCGGCGGCGGTCACCACAGGCGCGGCGCGGCCAGCTGCGGGAAGCCGGCGTCGCGCGCGCGCCAGTACTCGCCCGTGCACGCCCACGCCTCCTCGCCGCCCTCCGCGGACTTGCTGCGCGCGCACACACACACACACACACACACCACATCGTTACTGTACTCATATATTACTTCATTATATAAGACATTTATGAACACTTAACACTTTCCCTGCGTACAAGACTTGTGTGTATTGCGCGACATAACATGCTCGGAGCTTGTACGCAGCTGTCGTGTCCGTACAAATATGTATTGATTACGAACGAACACAAGTGCTGTGTTTACGACGGCGCCACAAGACTGCGGGTCGAAACAACGTCTGTGTATTCGTAGACGCTACTCAAATGTTAAGAAATACAATGTCAGTGGATGTCGGCACATCTTCAGTTTGAAGAATACAGCTCCAGTTTAATGCCGCCTAATGCAAGGCTGACTCGATGTAATAAAGGAGCGCCGCAGTCAAAGTGTTATGGACCGTCTACATTACTATATAAAATGAATTCATTGGTTTTGAGCACCTGTCGGCTGACGTTAAGGCAACTTCAGCTACATTATCCTATTATTTGTAAATAACATTTTCAAAGATATAAAAGAGGTGTATTTCAGGGTTTTTTTCGCCACCTCTTTAAAGCCAAACATTTTATGAGTCGGTGAGATTTTATGGACGTTCAAAAGAGTTCTATAAAGAATCTACTATTAACAGAAAAAAAATGGCAGAACATCTCTGGACACTCTTTTTACACCTTAAAAGTTACCTTTAAAACGATAGTCTGTTTATGCATAATATATTTTTTTAAGAAATTGCGTTGAGAGAGAATTGGTGATGTGATGACGATATGACAGTGTGTTAAGGATGCGATGGTGTCACTACGATGACGATACGATAATGGTGATTGATGTGTCGGTGGCGTATTGACGTTGTGACAGTGGTAACATGAGTGTGTGACGGTGGTGTTTTAGCGGAGCGTGTGGTGCGGGGAGGTACCGGAACCAGGCGGGCGGCGGGTCGGGCCCGGCGCGGCGGCGCTCGCGCTGCGCCTGCTCCAGCGCGTGCTTGAGGCGCTCGGCCGCCTCCACGTCGCCCTCCTCCAGTGCGCGCTGGTCCGGCCTGAACACACACACACGTCACTCGCAACACATAACAACACAATAACGACATTATACATTAATGATAACTTTATCATTTTATAAATAACCAGCGGCCCAGCTTCGCTGCATTATTTCTTTCATACATGCATCCAGTCATTACGTAGTTGCAAAAACTAAAAATTACAAACATTTATTTCGAACGACGACCGACTATATTACTATATTGGATTTAACTCTTTCATTTCTCGCACAATTTACAAAAAACAAAAAAAAAAAACTAAATTTATTATGCACTAAACCTTCCTCAGGAATCACTCTACTAGTTGTTTTTTTTTATTATGAAAGAGTAGGAAACGGGCATGCAGGCCACCTTAAGTTACGTGGTCAATGCAGCCCACAACTATTTAAGGATGGACGCGGATGCGTTCCTACTCTTGAGGACTAAGATGATCGCCTCCAACAATGTAGTAGAGCGTATTTTCTTAATCGCATTAACCGCAGAACTAAGTCTGTTCGCTAATTGTAAGATGTGGGGTCCCCATTGTAATTTTCAACATAATAACATGTGTAATTTTACTTGAATGTTGTATGTTATTCCTGATCCTTATATCCGCATACCTCACACCCACCCATTCTCCACTGCTTCTCCTTTTCCATAGGTTGGCTGGAAGAGATCGCTGCCTGAGCGGTAAGTGCGCCTTTTGTGTACTAAGTGGTGAAGTCTCGTATATGTTTATATATGTCTTCTATTTCATGGTATACAATAAACTATACTCTATTCTATTCTAAATGTTAACACTAAAAGTCATTTTCATTGTTGGGCACTACTTTCCTCTTAACTTTAAGAAGAAAAGAAAAAAAAGGAAAATAGATGAGAAAAAAACAAAAATTGGACACGCGTTTCCTCTTAAGTTTAATAAAAAAAAAAATATTACATTTTATGAATCGTTTTAATGTAAAAAGCGAATTGTTTGTTTTCCAAATAAATAAATAAATAAAAAAATACGAAAAAGAATCAGTAAAGCTCACCGGAGCCTGGTGTCGGTGTGGGGCAGCAGCTCGCGCATGCCGGGCTCCAGCTCGTTCAGCTCCATGGCGAAGCGCGTGAAGCCGTAGTACAGCTCGTGCTCGGGGGGCATGGCGCCTGCAGACACTCGCACCTTCATCTCTAATGCTACATGACCCTGGGGGTCTCTAGACCGCCTGAGAGGGAACCCCTGAGGCCCGAATAATCCCTACCAATGTCTTCCCTGGGAGAGCTGTTATAAACTGCCGGGAATGAGTAGCAAACACATACTCGTAGGTGTAGGATGTCCCCCATTTCGTTTGTTCGACCACTTCACATTAATACTTTCCTTACAGGGTACAATACTACTGTGCCGTATTATGCCAAGGAATACCCTTGGCATAATACGCTTGCGGCGTGTATAATGCAGCTCTAGTTTAGTGTCGCCTCCCGTAACGCTGACTAGATCTTATCTTATATAAGCTTATATAAGCGCCGCAGTCAAAGTGTTAAGTTGCTGCTGGTAGTTGATTGACAAATTGTTGGTAATTTAAAACGTATATTATCGCAGAATGTATACATTTTAGTATGTAATGGGTACTTTTGATAA
>DWON01002184.1:0-21483 GCA_018251015.1 Phocides pigmalion okeechobee
GCCCTTATACAGGAAATATCCAGACCTGAGACAGTGTTCTAGTAATTTTACGTAATCTATATGGATATTGTTATTACAGAGAACATCAGTAACTACCCGCAGACATTCAGTGATGGGAATGTTTGTAAACAATGACTCAACATCAAAGCTAACCATTATCTAACTATTTTGAATATTAAGGTCTTTTACAATACTTACAAAATGTCGGGAATCGTTTATGTACGATGATGTTTTCCCTTCTAATGGTTGTAATACTGAAGCTACATGTTTTGCGAGTTCATATGTGGGTGAGTCGATTTGTCTTACTACAGGTCTTACGGGAACTCCTAGCCTGTGAACTTTCGGTAGGTCGTAAAGTGTTAGTGGTTGCACTATACGGGGCCTAACTAAATACTTATAAGTTTCTTCCCCTAACGCAATTTGGTATTCTTTAATAATTTTGGACGTTTGGCGTATCACTCTTGCAGTCGGATCGTAATTGACAACTTGATAAGTTAAACTATCACACAAAAGGTTTGTAATTTTCTGTTGATAATCAGTGACACTTAAAACAACTGTCATATTTCCCTTATCAGATTTTAAAATAAGTACATTTTTATTTTCGCGTCAATCCCTTATTGCCAATCTCTCTTTCGCGGAGAATTAAATTTTTGGGAATATTTTTATCTTATGTTTGTAGATAAAACGATACTAATAAGAGAAAAAAGGTATTTAATACATTGAAAGAAAAAAATAGTAATACGTATTATCTAATTTAATAAATTTTATATAAAAAATATCATAAAATAAATTAAGTATTTTTAATTGTGTAACTACGTAACGTAACTTATCAAATTAACTTCGTTATTACTTCAAAACTGGCTAATTTCATAAGGTCGGTTTTTCGTGACGATGTGCGCGCGAACCGCAAAAAATTACGCTCATCATTTTCCCCTAACGTGCCAAAAGAGTATAACGTCCTAAAAGAATATGAGTACAACTTCAAAAACGATTTTCTTAATGAGGCCTAATAAAATAATGCCTAAGTGCCAACCCTACGCCATAACGCGTGTCGGCGGAAACTGTACGCATTACCGGAATACGGCACTGCGGCAAGTGAATGCTTGAGGCTCTGTTCCGTGGTCGCGGTTATTAGACGTGTTAACCGTTACGTTACCTAGCCATTTATATGTGGACCAAAAATTACTGAATTAAAATATACTGAGAGGTTTGAAGTCTCAAAATATAGGAAATATTTACGTGAACTGAAAAATTGGTCAGAAAATTAAAACAAAATTAAGGTATATAAAGCCTACAGAAAATACTGAATTATTAATTACAAGCACACACACACACGCACTGAAATTTTATATTCAGAATTAAATCGTATTCATTTAGAAGATTACTTCTCACATAAGACAACTGTTATTACAACGCATTGCAAAAGTTTGATCGAGGATGGTTTAAGACTCCTCAACTTATTTTAAGGTTCTTGTCCAGTAGTGGGACATAAAAAGAGTTGCAATATTCATCCAATATCAACCCGGATCGTTCATTTTTTCTTTAATCTTTCCACAGAAGCAGTCAATGTTAATTAAGTTTAAAAAAGCGAAAACGTTGGGGAGGACAGCGATAACCGTTGACCATTCCCGGGGGTGGGATAATGGGATACAAGGGATGTTTATTGTCACCTCCGGTTATTTCACAAAAGGCCCAAATGGAATACAATATTGTATTGTAACGTACCTAACGATCCACTGCGACTCCGCCCGGGTATCTTTTCGACATCACATTACAAATCTTTAATGTTTTTGGGTTTCCTCTGCGATAAAATGCATGTATTATACATAGAATTTGTCCTTTTGAATCACTCTGTCTATTGATGAAAATCGCATTAAAATCCGTTGCGTGATTTGAAAGATCTAAGCGTTCAGACGGCGGGAAGCGTTTGACGAAATTTAAAGCGAATACAATAAAAAATATACAAAATATTTTAACACTTTCCCTGTTGCGTATACCACTACTGTGTACTGCGTGACGCAACGCACTTGCGGCTTGTACACACTTATGTTGTACATACAAATCTGTATGAATTTCGGGCGAACAAAAGTGCTGTGTTTACGTCCGTGCTAAAGACTGGGGGCGGACGTTAAGTCGTATTCGTAGATCATACACAGATGCAAAATTACAATATTCCAGTGAATCGACGCATCATTAGTTCGGTCGAGAGAAATATGCTCCAGTTTAGCCTCCCGCAACGCTAACCCGATCTAATATATGAGATCCGCAGTCAAAGTGTTAAGTAAAGACACTTTAGGACCTTTAGAGCCTTTAGTACCCTTTGTTGCTACACTTTATATGCCACTGCCATTAAAGCAAGAATTTCTAATAAGCACATAACATTGAAAATATGCCAGGAATTCGAACTCAAGGTCCTTCTGAGAAAATCAGATTCTTCCCTTTTGTATTACTATATGTTTATATATAGCAAATAAACAAATTATTGTAATAACGTCCTATAATATTATCCAAAGGGCAATAATCAGTGACCCTTACCAAAGGACGTTTGTGTTTGACAGCTTTCAGCCGCGGGTTTGTTTCAACTTGTATATCTACTATACCTACTGTCAGAGACAGGACTTTGCCTGGACGATAACGTTTATAATAACTACTACATTTATAATAAAAATACTACGAATATTTTATCCGTTTTCAGTATTCAGTCTAGTCGGACTTTTAAGAATTGGTATTCGGCCGAATGTTGTGAATTATACCTAATGTCAAATAACAAAAATAAAATCCATGAATGAAAAATGTATATATTTTAACAACAAATTATTTATTCTAATACTCAAGGTTAAGAGGTAAGCAATGAACTCTGATGAATAAAAAGTTACCTTTCAATGACTTAATCCTAATCCCTTTATGACATTAACCTAAACTTAAAATATAATCTAAAAGTTTTGCAGAGATTTTGGTACACAAATGGTGATTTAGATAGTATATAACACAATTTAACGGATAACGTGACATAAAATGAATGATTAAATCAAGTACAAATTCAAATTGGAATATTTTACTTCATAAGTTATTTACGAATACTTAATGAATGTCAAGGCGTGTGTGGATGTAATGCGTGTTGTGATACGATTCGAGTCATGAAATATTGATCGACAGCTTTCAATGGTTTGTCTATTCAAAAGGTACACGAAGTATACGTCGTCATTTCCCATCGATGTGACGTGAACATTCGGCAGCGCAAAATTCGGTCATCGGCCCAAAGCATGACCGAATATTCGGCATCTGACAAATTATTACTTACGGTATCCCTACCCGTACTACTACCGTTTATATATTATTACTACGACCATATATATTATATAAAATTATTCGCGTTTCTTTGTCAAAAAAACAATGGTTCCTGGATTGAAGAGGTACGGTCGCCGCCTACATTTAAAAGCAAGATTTAAAGGTGGTAGAGCTGTTAGAGCTCGCCCGGGGCGGCACCACCGCTACCCCCATAACCCGCCGTAAAGCAACATAATCTTCATGTATTGTGTATCGGTTGGGGACGTGTGGTTGCCGGATATACATTATTGGAGGCGACCATCTTAGTCCTCAAGAGTAGGAACGCACCCGCTACCATCCTTAAACAGAGCTTCTGTTCTATTTGAGATTGAACGTAGTTGTCCATGGCACCACCACCACCACCATGGTTAATCACTGCAGGATCAATTAACATCCGGTGGCCTGCATGCCCGTTTCTTACTCTTTCATAAAAAAAATCTTAGTCTTTAAGAGTAGCAATGCAAACATATCCGTGGGGGACGGTGACCCTTTACTTGAAGTAGACTGCATATTTTGTCTTGCTTTAACTAGATAAAAACGTACTATTAAGGGTCGTCATTATATCGGGATTTGCTAAACGGATCAAAACAAATATTGCAATAACATTGATAAAGCCACAGAGGGGCGTAATGCATGTCCCCACAACAAGGCCACGTGTGTTTGACAATTATCAATACAACACTCTGAACATCTTTTATGTATTATTAGAGGGCATTCGTTAATTACGTGAGATGATTTTGACGAATATTTGATCCTAACTCCCCTAAATGAGATGTCGTAAGATTTCTGTCAACTCTTTTCCCCGTTAGTGAGATGTCATCAAATTTCCTTACACTTGTTTTCCCTTTGGTTATATATTCGTGTCGACATTCTGCCGTATTCCTCTAATTTCGTATTGATATTTTTCTAAATCCATGTTTTTAATCTAAATACATAACTGTTTTCATTTCGTTGTATTCATTAAAAAAATATTTATATACAATAAAACGTTTATTTAATGTATTTGTGTATTATGTTAAATAATTCATATTATTATTTCAATGAAAAGCGTGTTTTACTTAACAGATTTTCCGCAACTTTACACAGTTTTCTAAAAAAAATACTGTGTACTACTACTATAAAAAATGGAGCCGATCATCGACCCCAAGGCCGTGTTGTCCTTGTTATCCCAAATCCCATTATATTAGCAGCATTCCCTCCCTGGATTCCTAATGAGATGTGCTGTGTTAACACTTGTAAGTGTGCCCATATAATTACTGTTACTCCATGAAGCTTGTGTTGCATACAGCAATGTAATCTTGTAGTTTACCATAAAACGAGTCATAAAATATTTTGTAAACAGGATTCGTTTAACGACACCCATTAAAATGTTAAACTTAGGGCTGTAGCTTACCATTTTCCAAAAAAAAAAGTTTTCATTATTTCGTAGATTTGAATAGAATTAAATAGTAAAGATGTAACCTTAAAAAGAGGTAATAGATTTTGGTTCCAATGTCAGATACTTAAATGGATGGTGTTTGAGTTATCAATAATTAATTTCCATTTATTATCTACGTATAGAAACTCGTAGTACCTACTCTGTGGTTACATTATTTTAATAATTATATGTATGCAATAACTTTTTTATGAATTGTGCGAAAGAAAGGTATCTAAGGCGTTGGAAAATATTTAAAAAAGTGCAAACTATTTCAGATTTTTACATAGGACTCAGTTAATAAAAGTAAAAAATAAATATTCAAACATGAAATATAATAAACATCAAACAGTGAAATGGATACCTATAATCAAAAGTTAATCAAATATGGGTAGTGTCCTACTAATGTTATAATGTTAAAGAGTGTTTATATGTTCCGTTTTCAGATCTAAAAAGCTGAACCGATTTAGATGAATTTTATATTATATTAACGTAGAAATTTAGACCCTGGAGACAACATAGGTTGAATAGGGGATGTAATTTACGACAAGCAAATGTTTTTTTAGATATTGATACAAATATAGGTATTTTTATATGGTTCTTTTATATAACGTTAATGAGCTTTAAGAAACGAATTTTGGAAATTACACGCCTAAGAGTGTGAAAAAGAGGTTGAAAGATGAAAGTTTGTAATATCGAATTTTGAGATGGCAGAGCCGCGGATAAGAAGTAATATTATAAAGAGTACAATTTACACTTGGCCAGCGTTTTAAATCTAGAAAGTTTTTGCATTGATAGTAGATATCCGTAGTTGGATACTAATTAATAGATGTGTACCTATCTGTGTATCCAAAATTACGTCTCAAGTTAATTGTTATAAGATTAAAAAAAAAACTTTTTGAATGTTGTTTCTGTTTCAGTGACAACCCTAGTCTCACGCAACAACAACCCATCACAATGTAGGAAGTGATAGATCCTGTACAAGAATTTACAGATGTCTGGCTAGACCAGTCTTTTAGGTTACCTACGGTCACTTATAGCAAGCTAGTTGACTGGGTGGAACACGATTCGAAGATGAAGATGCTTTTGGGATTTAGACGATCGTCTTAGGAAATGCAGAGGCCCTTAGGCACAAGAAAATGGTTGATATTTAAAAATTATGATTAAAAATAAGGACAACTTGCCTACAGTTTTTTTTCGTTTTTTACTATTGTAAGGTTTTGGTAATTTTAAAATCATTTATTCCTTTAATGTCTTATTAGAATGCGTAACTCACGCATTTTAGTTGTTAGTTGTGTAATTTATTTTTTTCACTGGTCATACTGACGATGTTAGTAGTTATTTTATTTTCTGATGTTGTCCACATTGAGGACAATCGGCGGGAATTTGAGTTTTGGCGGGATGAGCATTTTTGGTTGGGCAAGAGATGGTTGCATGAGCTACGGAATTAAGCTAGTGGTGCAGAATTTGTATTTATATAATAAATAATTTATTATGTATCTATGCACTTATTATTAAAATGTTACCTACATTTAATAGTGTTAAAAATATAATTCTGTTTTGGGGAATGATCAATAGTTCAATTTACCAACGTTGATGGTAAGTAGATACCCAAAAATAGAAAAATGTTAGGCTATTTTTGGGTGTAAACTAATGTATTTTTGGGTACCCTTAAGGTCATTTTCCCCTTGACACGAACCCCATATGCCATTATATTGCTCACTGTGCTAATTATAAATTAATTATCACTTGCTTTACCTAAATATGGAGAAACATCGGGAGAGAGAAAAAAAAAATTATCGTGTCAGAAATTTTGAATTTTATGTTAAATTAACGTGGATGCTGGTACATACAAGCACAATGATTATTTTAGTCCTAAGGGGTAAGTCAGCTAGAGCAATCAGTCCTGACTGATGATCTAGCTGACTATTTGAGGTTGGATTTATGGGCGCAGTGACCATTTTACCTTGGCTCTTTTATTCTTCTTACATAAATATAGAATTACCTAAATAGTTAATTAAGGCTGTTTTATTAAGATAGGTAAGTCAACTTCCTTTTAAGGAGGACCCATATTCACTAGTAGAGTAACGTATAGATGCAGACTCTTTTTTCATTTTCTAATCATTGTTTTTTTCATCAAATTTGTTGCGCAAAAATATTTGTAAATGACTTGATATACAAAAATATTGATATTAGTACGTGTTAAGGATATAACGAGTACCTATGTACTTAAGTATGCAGAAGAGAAAGTGTTTATATGAATAAATAAAATACTATAACTACCGGAATGAGTACCTATGTACTGATACATAAGTAGCCTACACTACAAAGTAGCTTGAATGGTACATAAGGATTCCTTTGTCCGCGTGCTAATCATTGCTAATTCGTTTTTACTGACAGCAGCCCGATTAACACTTTGCTTGCAACGCAATAGCCGGCAATGCGCGTTATCTTCCGTGCGGCAACATCGCGGAGTTGCGACGAGCTAGCTAGTGCGACGTTGCCACTCCGCGCGACACCGCACACCGCTCTCGTCACACCCCTCCCTCAGTCTCGCTAGAGCGGCTAGCAACGTTATACGCAATTTTGTGTCCCGCGCGTGCAATGGATTCCAATTCCAATTCCTGTGAGCTCACCTGGGCGAAGGAGGAAATCGAAGCCGACGATCGGAGCGATGAGAGCTACAATTCTAAACTAAACAAACCACAATGGAATTCGGAAAACACGATGAAATTAATATACGCGCTGGAAAATGATTGCAAGGAGCTCTGGGATATTAAACATCCGATGCACAAAGATAAGAACGCGCGACAAGGGCGCCATGATTACCTAGCGGAAATGTTCGGAACGACCGCCGAGGAAATTGTTCGGAAGCTTCATAATTTGAGAACGCAATTGAACAATGAATTGCGGAAAATAAAGAGGAGACAGTCTGAATATAGCGAGGCTGGGAGTACGCCTACGAGCGGGTGGGAGTACTTTGACGCATTGTCGTTTCTCGTGCGTCAGCACGCTATGGACGTTAGCGACCCTCTGGAGCACGTGGACGGCGTTAATCTAGCGGTACGTTGCATGTGACGTGACGTCAGCGACGTTGTGTCTCGTACCTACGTTAGCAGATGTTCATTTCTACACTGTCTAGTTGATTTACGTGTTTCGATTGTAATTTATCTAACATGTATGTATATACCAATAACATTTAAATGCGCACTTATCTATTTTGTTACATCTATTTTTTTTTTAAATTTCATTTCATGCAGGGTTTGGAGTTGTTTTTTAATTTCTTTTTTAATAAGTTGTGTTTTAAAAGGCTTGTTTGTCAAAAGAAAAATAAACCGGCTAATGTTGTTATATCTCGCTGATTATAAAAATAATTTAGTATAAGTTTAGCTAAAAGTATGTTATCCTACCTTTCAAATCTTACTTAATACGAAGTATTCTAGTAATCTTAACAAATAAACATGTTGTGGCTTATATTAAGCTATAATTAACTTATTGCATTATCAAAATTACAACATTATGTCATAGTATCATCTTTTAATCACGCAGTAGGTACTTAAAATACAACTTAATTGAAGAATAAAAAAGGAAAATCATGCTTTACAATTATTATTGATAGAATTCTAGCTCAACAAACTTAAATAGGACTAAAGCTAGGGTTGTAGGTACCTATAATGTCTGGAAAATTTCGGAAAGTACCGAAATTTTGCACTCGTACACAACGTTCTTATATCGTTTAAGAATTACAACATAAACTAAGTAAAGGTTTTTTAATGGTTAAGAAACACTTCAATTTGAGTTAAGTGTCTAAAAAATCTATTGAATTTATCAAACGGCTAGGTAATCTATAGATCATAGAATTTTCCCTAGACAGGTCTCCTTAGATCGTAATTGTAACAGTTTATTTAATTCATTTTATTGGATTTTGTGTAAAGGTTCTCTGCAACTGTGTAATCTGTCCCAGATAACCGTCACAAAATATTAATCACCACTTCAATACTACATATTTAAGTTAACACTTACTGCGGCGTTACTCATATTTTACATCGAGTCAGAGTAGCGGAAGGCGGCATAGGCTGGAGATATTTTTTCTAGACTGGATATGTGAGATGAGATGATTCACAGAAATGTATTTTTTAGCACCCGTGTAGCATCTACGAATACATAGATGTAATGTCCGCCCGCAGTCTTGTAGTGCCGACATGAAAACAGTACTTGTGTTCGCACGTACAATAGATATGTACATGCCGCAAGCGCGTCACGTCAAGTACCACGCAGCAGGGAGTGTTAATGTTCCTGTACCTTATGTAAAAGTTCCCTGTAGCTCTTAGCATTCTCGCCTAGAAAACCATTACAAAATGTTACTTGTCATTTCAATACTACATATTATAGTTAAACTGAAAATTGTACGCTTTACACATTTTGATTTTCTTAGCTCGCGGAGTTTCAAGCAGATGAAGAGTTAGTCTTCGGGCCTCGAGTTAAAGCTGCTAAAGCAGCCGCCTCGCCTCCAAAGCCTAAGCCAGCTAAGGCTTTGAGAGTCGCTGCGTCGGGCCCTCCGCCTTTACCACCCAGCGCTCACCCCATGATGTGGCCAGAGCAGCCATTACCCAGGCTCCAACCTGGACTTACTGCTGATGAGTGTCAGGTAAGCAAAATATCTCTCATATGTTAGATCGGATCAGCGTTGCGGGAGGCGGCCTAAACTGGAGTATATTTGTCTAGACTGAAGATGCGCTTCCAATTCACTGATTTTTTTTTATCATCTGTCTACGATTACACAGACGTAAAGTCCGCCCCTAGCCTTGTAGCGCCGACGTAAACGCAGCTCTTTTGTTCACCCGTAATCTATACAGATTTGTACATAAAACACAGATGTGTACTAGCCGGAAGCGCGTTGCGTAGAGCATCACACAACAGGGGAAGTATTAAGTGACAGGCCTCCTACGATAATTGGACGTAACTCATAGTTAATACCTCATTAGTTGTATCTTGAAACTAGTTTAAGTCAAATTCTTACGTGGATCATCGCTGGTCTCCTGAGGCCGGTATTTTCGTCCATTCTGTTTAAATGTAGATGCATTACCATTACCTGAGATTACCACACCCTTCTATTAATGTCTCTGTATCAATAATGAGGTTCCAGCTTATTTTAACGCAAAAATATATCTGAAAAGGCCTTTAGAGACGTTTCCTGTCCTATTTATTGTCGGACACAAATATCGATTGATAGTCTGGTGGTTTGGATTCCGACCTGTGAGTCTGAGGTTCAGATCCTCAGATTTTTGTACGTTATGTGCCTAATAGAAATTTATAATCGCTTACTTAAACGGTGAAGTAAAACATCATAAGGATACTTACATGTTTAAGGTTTCTTCATAACGATCTCAAAGGTGTGTGAAGTCTATCTCTCATAGCTATCTCGTTCTCAGCTAGTCATCTCACTAGGTCAGCGTGATAGACTTGGCTTTACCTTCTCATCCTGATAAGAGATCCGTCCCCAGCAATAGGATAGTAATGAGCTGATGACAGACAAATGTTACATAGGAAGTGTATCAATTTATTGCTCCCATTTCATAAATTCCTGGGCAGATATTCGGCGACTTCGTGGCCTCTGAGCTTCGGACGCTGCGCTCCGAAGGGTCTCGGCGGCGGCTGAAGAGGATCATCCAGAAGGCTATCCTGGACATCGGAGAGGAGGAAGACGGGAATTTGATATGTGGATAGCGGTATCGACGCCTCTCCTGCGACTCTCTTGAGCTTGCGGATTGAGGCGTTTGAGCGATACGTGCCGTGGTTACGTGGTTACGTGTGGGACTCTTAATTAGTTTTTAACGTATTTTTAACGTATTTCTAACGTAGTTTTACGTTCTTTAACTTTGACTTAGTGCGTAGTTGTTATACGGGCCATCAAGAAGTGAAGTATTTGGAAGAAGTGAACCATTTCTTACATAAGTTTGTGACTTAGTTTTTATTGTTGTTTGGACCATTAAGAGGCGAGACACATTTGGGATACGTCCAATTTATTTGGTACGATCATAACTTCACAAATATATGTAATTCACTAAATTGTTATTGTTTAAGTTATCGTCAGAAAAGACATATTTGGAACATTATTTCTTACATCTTTATTTACATTTTAATTACAATAATGACGACCTTAAAACTAATTTTAAACTAAACTAAAAGCCTAGCTTAAACAATTTAAGAGTTCGTGCACATGCGGCATGGTGCGAAAAACGCTAGCCACGCCACGCCCGCGTTGAATAGCAATCGCAATTCTCTGTGCTAGATATAAACTAGCACACTTGACACCGGTGGCGTCGATTATAAATTATATTTCTTTTAAAATAATATAACTTGGTTTTTCATTGTTGTTAGGACCATCAAGAGAAGTATTTTGAACATGACACTTTTCTTTAATAAGTTAATAATTTATGGCATATGAGTTGATTGTGTAGACATTAAATAAAAAGAGTTATTTTTGAGAAACATGTCCCATGTCATAATATGTCCTATTTCTTTCATGATCACGTAATTTACTTATTAAATTATTATTATTCAAATTGTTAAGAAAGGATACAAATACAATATTTTACAAGCTGTGTCTTTAATAGAACTGTTTTGTTTCGACCATCAAGAACAAGGGGCATATAAGGGACGCTTCCAATTTCCCTTTATACGTATTTACTGAGTAATTTCATTGTTGTTCGGACCATAAAAAAATACATATTTGAGATGTTTCTTGTCCTTCGTAAGCACGTAACAAAATTATTCTTTTGTTGTTGTTCGAACCACCAAATGAAGTGGCATATTTGAGATATATTTCGTTATTTTTTGTCCTTATATCTTCTATGAAAACTATATAATGATTGTCTTAGGAAGATTAATACGGACCATGCAATGTCAGCTTAAGCTGTCCTTAAAACATCCGGGGATAAAGGTAAGTATTCTGAGTAGTATATGTACGTATTAAGGACAAATTTAGATTAGTAACTGGAGGATTAACACTGATGCGGTGCTCATCTAATAAGATCACTAGGGTCAGCGTTGCAGGAGGCGGCACTAAGCTGGAGCTTATTTCTGTAGACTCAAGGTGCGCTAACAATTTACTGAAATTTTGTATTTTCTAACATCTGTCATCTACGAATACACAGACGTAATGTTCGCCGCCATTATTGTGGCGCCGACGTAAGCATAGCCCTATGTCGCCCATAAACCAGACATATTTGTCCGTACAACACAGGTGTGAATGAGCCGCAAGCGGGTTGTGCATTACACAGCAGTGTTGTAAATTGTGAGGAAAGTCGCAGAAAGTTAACAAAACTATATTTTATTCTCATATATACAATGATGAAAATCTTCTAATTAAAATAAAAACTTAATGTCCCATGTCCCACTGCTGGGAACGGCTTTCTCCTAACACCAAGAGTGTGAAGAATATTCCATGCTACTTAGTGCGTACAAATATAAATACAATTTCAATTGTTGATTATAATTAATAAAAAGATGTTAAAATAAATGTAAAAAAAATAGGTGGTTGTCTATGTATTAATTTTAATGTTAATAGTTTTAAGTAGTTATTATATCTTACATTTAACGATTACAGATTAGTAACGTATGTCATGATGACGAAAACTGTCTTAACAGTTTTGTTCGTCTGTCTGTTGACTTGACATTTGACTAGACTTTTGATCTAGTGGTTATCAATCTTGCAGCGTACTGCAAGGCTGTATTGTGGGTTCGATTCCCACCCAAAACAAATATTTGTGTGAAGAAGCCAAATACACGTGGTATTTGTTCTACATTTGGGTGTAAAAATATTTATTGAAATATATATATTTAGAAATATATGTGTATGTTTATCAGTTAACTGGTCACCATAGTACAATAGTGTAGAGGTGGTCATAGTTTGTGATTAAATACACGCTCGTTTGCCGTTTCTATTACATAAAGTAAACGCCTATTAGCATTTCGCTACCATTAATTCGAACTAGTAGAAAGTATTTTTACATCGCTATAATATAGCAAAAATTTGTGAAACGGCAGTATAACCTCGAAAAGTTCTAGCTAGTTTTTCAAAAATGATTATAAATGTATAGTAATTAGGTAAATAGTACTAATAAATAGTAGTTTCTAAAAATATGTTCTCATTTAGTTTTTAAGGGTCATTATCTTCATACCATCATTCAATATTGCCATTAATATCTAATCATTCAAAAAAAATGTGTTTGCAATTAAGTGTTAGATTACTTCGTTATCGAATCTAAAAAGTAAGCGCATGTATAAGTAGTAAGTAAATATAGTATAAGTTAAAATAATCATTATAAAATTATGCTAATAGCTATATTAATGTTTAATGAAAATCTCAAAGCGAATGAATAATAATATAATTACTAATAACTAGGTACCTTTTTTGTCTTGGAGTGGGAGGAGGACCTTTTAAAGGTACCCGGTTTTGGCAACAATTCCAGGTTTTGTGGAATTTACACCCATTATAAAGCCCTCTAAGGCTTTATAGTGTGCGTTTAGAGAACATCAGTCAAAATAAACGCGACTGAACTCACAAACCAAAAATTTAATATTTTTATTAAAACTAGATTATTTACAAAACTTTTTTTGAATTTCAATAAACTACCAACAACTGGTAAGGTTTCGTTCTGAACAAGAGACACAAGTCCACTCAAATCTACTTTTTCCCGGGATCGTCAGAACGGATTGAACTCCCTCTCTTATCGCTAATAGTCTCAGAAATCTCGTTTTAGTATCCTCTTGGAACAGGCAAGAGATACAGAAAGATACTATAGAAGGTACCTAGTGCTCTTAATTATGCTTACAATTATGTGTGTTAGATTACATATAATCAAAAGTTATGTACAGTATAAACAAATCAATGCGAAATAGGTACGTGAGCATAGTTTAGAATACTTTGTAAAGCAGTAATTTTTTGGAAATTTTCCGGTATACGCGTCTCTATTATTAGTATAGAGCGAGTGGGATATCAATAAACTGCTTAAAAGCCTTGATTACCCACGTCCCACTGCTGGGAATGGCTGTCTCCTAACACTAAGAGTGTGAAGAATATTCCATGCTACTCCAATGCGTACAAATATAAATACAATTTCAATTGTTAATTATAGTTAATAAAAAAATGTTAAAATAAATTTAAAAAAATTGTATGTGGGTAGTTGTCTATGTATTAATTTTAATGTAGATCTATAACAATTACTTCTTTGAAAATAGTTAAGTATATTTTCTGCTATTGTATATCGCAATGTTCATACCACAAAATACATGGCTGTATAACCAGAGCAATGTCGGTCGGGTAACGGAGCCAACGGTTGGTTGATAAGTCCATAGACAAATCTGTTTACTTGACATTGATACGTAGTAGGTAAGTTATTACGTATCTATGGAAATTTGACAGATAAAACACACCAGCCAAGGAGATCCGTCCAATGTACCGCCAATTTTTTTTGGTTATATTACCGTGTATGTTTACTCTTTGTAAATGTACAAAGTGTATTTGTGCGATTCTGTGTGGAAAGAGATAGTTATATCATTTGACACAGTATTTATGTTTTTCTTGTGCTTACAACACATCAACATTTATCTAACTTACATAAAAACATAAAAATGAGACATAAAAAAATATATATTAAACTTAATCATATTAATATTCTTTCAATTATCGAATCTTTTAAACATAAACTAATCGGAAATATAATAAAAAAAATAATTTTTTTTGTTATTTCATTGACATTACCAAAAATATATTTAATTACAAATTATTTTCTATAACATGTACAAACAATGATAAGTACTAAATTAATTCACTTATTAACGAATTTGCCAGAAAATCTTTTATGTCTTCTATATCACACAACAAACAATCAAAACCATTAATTCATTATTTCCAATCATCACAAATTAATGTATCTATTAATAATTTAGCAAATTATTGAATAAACTTTTTATTGACATTTTTAGTTTACAAGGATGGGTTGCCTTTTAAAAATAATGGCTTTAGTTCACATTACTGACCACGACTTCTCATTCCACACAGATCATACCATACCATAATAAATGTTCCTTGTGTTGCTTGCTTAATGTTTATTATCGTTGATGTATCGATGTTGATGATTAAATGTTGTATTAACTTTAATTTGCCTATTTATTACCGTTTACTCTAAATTATTTTAATCTCGATAAATAAAACATCATACATATATAGATACCTGATTTACGTAATCATATATCTGTATATATATATATATATATATATAGTAAATATGGTAGGGTACCTGTATCTGGCCTATATAATTACAATAGTATTTATTTATACCTACTTAATAAAGTATGTATATAGTCAAATAAATAAACCTCTTAAATATACATACTCACACTAAAACCGTGACGTGCTTATCACTGTAATATATATAAAGACGTTCACACAGCCAGGAACTGAACCCAGATCTTTCTGCTTGTTACTTATGGTGAATATTATCTTAAGGATCGTCAGTTAAATTTGTTATGAAATGATTTAAGTAATTATATTTCTATCACACACTCATAGGTTATATTAAGTCAGGATTGCGGAAGGCGGCTTAAACTGGACCTTTTTTCTCTGGACTGGAGTATTTTTAGCATCAATGTAGCATCCAGGAATACACATATGTAATGTCCGCCTTCAGTCTTGTAGCGCCGACGTAAACACAGCACTTGTATTCGCCCATAATCCATACAGATTTGTATGTACAACACAGGCGTGTACAAATTGCAAGCGCGTTGCGCCGCGCAATACATAGCAGGGAAAGTGTTAATAAGGCCTGTACCTAACAATGGGACTATCATGTCCAAAAAGTAGCAAACGAGTAGACAGAACATCTGATGTTAAGTAGTCACTGTGGCCCATCCACACACAAACTCTATCATGACTATATTATCAGTGGTCGGGCGCAGAATCGTCGCTACTTCCATGGTCTAAGTGGATCGTCTTGATAACTATAACCAGCCATAGTTTATAATCATGAAGGTGATATAATTACTATTTCACATGTATCATGTTTCCTTAGTACTTAACATTGTTAGGTATATCAAGGAAGCTAATAATTTGGGTTGCCATATGATTAACGAGCATTATCGATCGCTCGATGATTCTGTAATTGTTCTGATTGCCTGCAGAAATGTTTGCGTGCAACCTATGTCTTACATTGTTGCAACAAGCATTTAGGTTACAATGAAGAGCAAGGATAGTTCGCTGTTCGTATTCTGGTCTGTTCTGGTAGAGGTAGTAAAGGTTTTGTAGTTTAACTGCCCCGTTTCTATTATTGATATAACTAATATTGAGAGAATCAACTTATAAATCAGTTAATTTATGTAATACAATATAATATTTAAAGGAGGGAGAACTATAGTACAACCTGGGGAGGTACCACTGCTGCTTTCATAATCCGTCGTAAAGCATTACTTGTGTGCGGTTGCCGGCTACACTTTAAAGCGAGGTGACCATTTTAGTCCTCAGGAGTAGCAACGCACCTATGTTCGAGCTCAGATAGGATTATAGTCATATTTGTGATTGTACATGGATGTCTATGGACTGCGGCTACTAACCATTAGGTGGTTTGCAAGCTCGTTTGCTACTCTTATATAAAAAATAATAATAGGTTATTAATGAAATGTCGTTGAGAAACCGAAATAAACGAGATTTCAAGATTTTTTTATATTGAAAAGTGTAGCAAACTAGCATGCAGGCCACCTGTTCTTAAGTAGTCAGTGCATTCAATGAACATCGCCATAATTACAAACTGGACTGAAATCATACCGTATGTATATGCGTTACTTCCTACTCGTGAAGACAAGGATGGTGGCCCCGCTTCAAAGTTCTGACGAGAACCATTTTTCAGTTCAGGGCACATTCTGAGAACGGCGGTGGTACTTTACTAATTAATCTGTAGTTATGTCACCCGTCAGTTATACGTGCCTTTTTTTATTTTAGAAAAATAGCAAACGAGCGTGCAGACCGTCTGATGTTAAATGGTCTCCGCAATCCATTGATATCTACGTCCAATCAAATTGGAATTTAGTCCTAACGCCGTGAACATGCGCTGGTACTCCAGCGGACTGTGATGATCATCTTGTAAGTGTTTCCGGCGACCGCACCTCTACAACTGGAACATAAATTCTGCTTTACGGTGGATTATTAGTGCAGCGGTGGTACCTCCCTGTTTGAACTGTTGGTCGGCCATCCATCAAAGTGGTTTACTCAGGCTTATGAAAATACCAATTTTAATATATACATGTCACTATATACTAGATACTGCCGATTATCGACTTTATTTTTGATTGAAGATATTTCGAACCACTTCCGTGGCTCGTGGTCACGGCTAATCCATCGAAATATTGGCAACAAAAATAATCGTTAATCGTGAGTACATGTAAAATTTTAATAGATGTCTAGTAATTTGAATCCAGACAAAACATTGCCATTTCGTTACTTACGCGCAGGTAGTTACAATGTCATTATAAAATAATTGGAAGTCACTCGCCACCCCAATAAATCATATCGGCATTTTGCAGGTGGGTGGAATTTGTAGGGGTAAGGGTTAATTGCTCACTAGGGTAGAAAGGACCTTTACACCTTAATGATTTCATATTTAAATTCAGGTTAATAAAACGCTACAATATTAGTTCGGTGTTTTACAAGTCGTTCACGTGATATTATTTGTAAGCGACCCTTAATAGGATTAGGTAACCTTCAGTACCTAACATTAACTAATATTCTTCTATACATATAATAAAACTGTTACTGATTGCTGTCTGTACAATGCAAATATATTTAAAAAATTATAATGGCATGCCTTTATCTGCGCAAGAGAACCCAAAACAATGTTTTTCATTTGGTTTGTATGTCTGTATGTTTGTGAACGTTAATCACAGAAACGGTTTTCCTATTTGAATGCAGATTTCAGAATTATATTGTGATGGGCTTCATTTAACATTACGTTTTGTTATTTAAATGGGTTAACAAATAGAAGTTATGTCAATTTATGTCAACCATCACCGGACGAAGTCGCGGACACAGTTTGTAAAGTTATCTTCTACTCTACTCTTCAACTCGCAATGGCAATTTAATATCAGAAAGGCAACATACTATGTAACTTGTTTTCCAGTCTACTGTACAAAAAAATATTTATTAGCAGCAAAAGAGCGTGCATTCCAGTTGAAAAATGGTCAATGCCGTCGATGGATTTGTGACTCGTTACAGAATAAGAATTCCACTTGAAGATTATCACAAATGTATTGCTTCTCCTGAGGCCTAATATTGTCGCCTCATATATTATAAGTATTATATTTATAATTCAATGTTATTACTCTATCTTATGAGAAGGGTAGACGCGGTAACTGCTTGTTTGTTTTTAACGACTGGACCCCACCGACTCTTATCAAAGGAAGTAATTAGTCTTCAGTGATACCAATCCCATGAACCCTTCATAAAGTATATATTGTCAAAAAGATATTGTAAGCGCTTGGTTTAAAAGACAGTTACGGATTCAATATAGGTAATAAGTGTCGTTAACTGTCATTAATAATAGGTACGTCGCAAATTTTGAAAGTCAAAAATAATGTGTTTGTCGTTAACTTTTTCAAAGATCAATCACGATTCACAAATATAATGTGCTATAAAAGTTTTTTAAATATCTGTTGTTTGTTTATTGATTATAATTTTTAATAACCATTAGATAATATGTTTTTGACCAAAACATGTATATATAGATTTTGAAAGTAAAACTTAGTTATTAAATAATCGTATATAATTTTTCTACTCTGGAGGATTAAGGTAGTCCTTACAATGAAGCGAGCAGCCACACCTGTACAACCAAAACAAAAATTGCTTCACGGTGGAACTAAGGATGGCAGGGATGAAAATTGCGGTCGAATTATAATATTATAATCATTAGCATTTAGTTGAAGGTGGGAGAACAGAGGTTCGACCAAGGTAGTACCACCGCCACCCTCATAATCCGCCGTAAAGAAATACTTGTGTTTTTGTTGGCGAGGTGCGGTTGCGAGTCAGCAATTTTGAAGCGAGGCGAACATCTCAGTCCTCAGGTGTAGCAACGTGTTCCAGCTCAGATTTGATTTCAGTCGAGTTTGTGGTTATACGTGGATGTCTATGGGCTGCGACTACTTAACATCAGGTATTTTGCATGCTCGTTTGCTACTCTTCACACATAAAAAACCTGGTTGGGGGTAACCCTCTGCTCCTAGGCAAAACCTAGACGTGGTCGCCACTCGACGACCTTTCTACCTCATCGGTTGTCCGATCTAGGTAATTACAAACACTTAATGAATTTCAAAATTATATTATGAAATCATTCCACAGCTTTGAGCGCCCAGTTGGCTAATGTTGTCCGGAAAACAGCCGGCGGAATAAAACTCTCAGCACTCTTTTTATCTTATTCAGTAGTCTAAAAGTCTTTCTAAAACCCACAAGTTGGTAAGCGACCATCAATTATACCGGGGTCCTGCTGATAACATCGCAATCCCGCCCCCGCACCCTTTGTTTACTTAATTACCCAATTCCATGAAGCTGCTAACGGGAAATATTAAAAAACCTTTCTCTGCATCCGTATTTTTATGAAATTTATGTTCTTTTAAAATGATGCTATTTTTTTAAATATAAATGGGTATGTTAAAACTAATTATAATAAAAGCCTAATCTAAACAATCTAAAGCATGCACTCCCTGTGCCCATGCAACATGGTTCCAAGAACGCTAGCCGCATTCAAGCGTTGAATAGCTATCACAAGTCTCTTCGCCAGATATGAACCAACCGTCTTGTCACCAGTGGCGTCGATCATTCGAGGAACTAATTGTTTGAATCTTTTTATTAAATTGATGTAGCAAATGAGCATGCAGCTTATATGCAGTCACCGTTCACGGTTTTCGGTAACCAATTTATGTAGAACAGGATAATATATACACCAGAAGTGATACTAACAGATCACAGATTTGCTATTAAAGACTAAGATAGTCGCCTCATGTGTAGGTAAGTGACCCGGAAACCACGTCTCTTTACGGAATTGTTGGAATTATTCACTAGAATTACTCGCTAAAATTACTCGCTAGAATTACTCGCTAGAATTACTCGCTAGAATTACTTGCTAGAATTACTCGCTAGAATTACTCGCTAGAACTACACGCTAGAATTACTTGCTAGAATTACTCGCTAGAATTACTCGCTGGAATTGCTCGCTAGAAATAGGTGTGGCGATGGTATCTCTCTAACCAAACCATGTAGATCCTCCCACCTTGTAATTCATAAGGCACAAAAGTAGGTTATAGAGTATACAATAATATACAGTAAAAATAGTATAGATTTACGTAATTACTTTATTTACATTATGATCTTTTTATATACGCTTCGAAAATTCTTGGTAGGGTCAGACATCAATTACCACACCTCGGCTAATATTGCGATAGAATCTATTACGCCCCGCCCTAACACTTTGTTACTGTCAACCCTAGGCATGTAGAGGTCAATAACCTTGTAGATGAATTTATTTATTAGTGTAAACATTACCGTAAGAGTGTTTTCTATTAAATATACTCTGATTTTTGTGATTTAATGAGCTTTCGTAAATTGGACTTCCAATCATAGTGACCGTCAGTGTCCCTGTGACCGAACGGAATAACCGTGAGTTTTGAAAAGTGTATAATGATGAAAACAGACAGATGTTTGGATGGTGCGATTATGAAAATAAAAAAATCTAAAATAAAGAAAATCGTTTAAGTTTACACTTTACACACTTATTACACACGCATTACACTGATGTGTAATGCGTGGCGTAACGTGCTTGCGGCTCGTACACCTGTGTTGTACGGACAAATTTGTATGGACTACGGACAAACTTCAAACAAAATTCAAAGATGCTAAAAATATAAAAAAAAGTGAATTGTCGTCTTCAGTCTAGAGAAATAAGCTCCAAGTTAGTGCCGCCTCCCGCAACGCTAACCCGACAATATATGAGCGCCGCAATTGAAGTGTTTTAAGAAATTAGTAATTACCAAGCTCTAAATCATTTTTTTATGTGAGAAAATTAGCAAACGAGCATGCAAATCACCTGATAGACATCCCAGTTACAACCATTACACCAACATATACAATTAAAATCCTATCAGAGTTAGAACGTAGATATATTGCTACTCCTGAGGATTAAGATGGTCGCCTCACTTCAAAGTGTAGCCGGCAATCACATTTTGAGTTAGAGCACCATGATGGAATACGCTCCAGGTCTCTCTTACCCCACAATTACCAAGACCCATGCGCAGCAGTGGAGCTAAATCAGGGTGCAGCCAACTGCCAAACATGAGTAACGATTAATGAAGGTAATTAGACATCTTTCACGCAATAAGTTTTTGTTGAATAGTAAACATTAAGTTGAATTATTGATAAAAAAACAATTACTTGACTTAAGTTGATAAGTTAATATATTATAACTTAACAATTAATAAAGCAAGTATGCTATGAACAGTTTATAATATTTGAACAAATAATTAATATTTAATATATAGTAGAACAATTTCGTTTTGGGAATAACGTTCAGCTTTGTATGTATGACATCAGAATGACAAATTTAGTTTTTAAAGGTGGTAGAATCGTTAGAGCTCGCCCGGGGCGGTACCACCGCCACCCTCATAACCCGTCGTAAAGCAACATGTTCTTCATGTATTGTGTT
>DWON01002185.1:0-21480 GCA_018251015.1 Phocides pigmalion okeechobee
TACCCGCCTACCACACCATAAGCACGAGACAGTGTATATAGCTATTAATATAGTAGCAGCCCAATACAAACACTACAATCTCAATTGCATAACTTTAATTGGCAGAACAGATTCAGAAAACACGCTGAATATGAATTTTAATTACAATCAAGTCTCTCACTGCGCCTGTTTATTGCTTCATTTCCATAAAATAACAAAATCAGTTGGAAAACTCATTATCTTTGATCGTAATTAAAAATGATATTAAACTTTTGCTTAATTTCTAACCTTGTTTACTTTTTACAATACTTTTTTTCGATTGTATTTAAACATATTTCAAATTCACATTTTTCCCAGCATAATCACAGAGCAATTGTTATTATGCAAATATATCTTGGTCACGAAGTCACTTAAAACAGTTGCGGTAGACAATCAACTTCTGTTTGAAAATTATATTTCTTTTTACAAAATATAGCTGTCAGTTATATTGTTTCGTTTACAAAATATTACTACTAAGGGAGAATGTCGGCAGAGCTTGAGATGACTATTAAATAACTATGTTATCTATGATTTCAACAGAATAGTTAGTGGAAACCTCATCTAAATTAATGCTATAATTCATCATTATAAAAACCTAACCTAAACAATCTAAAAGGAGTCCATGCGCATGCGGCATGATTCCAAAAACACTAGCTGCATTCCCGCACTGGATAGTAATCGCAGTTCTTTGCGCTAGATATGAACAAGCCCTCTTGTCACCGGCAGCGTCGATCAAACGTGGTAACATATTATATTTTATTTTATAAAGTTCTTATTTGCTTGCAGAATGTTTTTTGACCTGATACAGTTATTTTACAATATTTTCTTTGCCTGTAGCTTACAAACATTTATTGACATATCATCTACGCTAAACCCACCAAGGCCTGCCACCTTCTGGTTGTGGGGGGGGGTGCGGATCCCATTGATCCCCATGGCTACGCCTGGACGCCTGGAGGGAGGTCACCGAGAGTATTCCACGAGGTGAGCCTACGTGAGTTGAGCTCCCTTAATGTTGGAACCGCATTGAGGTGAGACAAGAACGCCGATAGCCCGGCGATGCCCGGCCTCCTGGCGAGAAGTGGACTCGCCACATGAAGTTGGTTGTAGTTGTGACTACGTCGGACGGTCGGAAGGTGGGTTCCTCTGGGTGTTTTGCGGCCGGAGGAACAGCAAGAAAAAGAACACTTGCTGGGACAGCTGCCCAAGCTGGGACTAGCGAGAGGCGACACGGGCCGTCGGTTGTCGTTCTGCCAGGATGTCAGGAGGTGGCCGGCGCACCAGGTATCCGGCGCGTCGACATTGGAGTTGGGGATTGCCCCTGAGCTGGGCCGATAGCCCGTAAGGGCCGGCAACCACTGATAGAATCGCGGATGTGTGTGTGAGCGTTCCCGTGGCTACGCCACTCTGTGGCGAGGTGGGCGCCCATCAGTTTTAGTCAATTGGAGTCCAACATAACTTTCAATTGGCCCCTTGGTGGAAGGTACCGGACGGTTCCGAGATTTCTGGATGTAAAAAAATCTCATTTACGATATTCTATTTTGATAGCATTTTCAACTTCCGCTTGTTGTAATAAGATTTGCACGCAGCGTACTTCTGATCCTCTTTGTCAATTGTTCCTCTAGTAGAAATAACACATGAAATTAAAAAAAAATAGCACTTAAATTTTAGAATGCCTGCAGTATTTGTTGGAACTAAGGCACAAACCAAATTCAGTAAATATACTTAAATTCCTTTTACCCTTGTGCTGATTCATGATTAGATTCTAGTGGTAGCCACAATCCTAAATGCATATCTACTCATTAAAACCGTTTCGATTAGTCTTAATACCATGCATATACAACGGAATACCATGCATATACCGTTACCATATCATACAATAAAAAAATGTTACAAAAGTTAGATAAACCTACATTCATTTTACGTATTTTCTACAAATTTGTTAAAAACTATAATATTCTTTCATCGTTTTAAAGGATTCTTGTAAATAAGTAATTATGTCTTTTTATGACCACTCTCAAAATATAATTGGTTAAAATGAAGTACGGTCAAGACCCACGGAGAACAATATCACCCATTACATCCCTCCGCCATTCCGCCCTAACGTGGTTCCGCGCTTGAGACAAAGACAAATACTCGAATACTCAGACATACAACAGAAATCCAACCCCTTGCGTGTCATTTCGATATATAGATAGACGGGTCGGGTTTTAAAATAGAAGTTGACTTTCAAAGATTCATTTTTGTGCAGATAAAATCGGCTAAATGCGAGTGGGAGTCGTGATGTTCGTATTCCATATATTCACACGAATACCTTTACTTTACGTTTTTCGCACCAAAGATTTTTTGTGTGACACTTATAATTGATCCATTACTATAGCTTTGAGACTAGAGTGAATCCATTAGTGTTACATTTTGTCCCGCTATAATAAGCCGAAATTGAAAGGTTATGTTTTTACACCTTTTTATGGAAATACATATGAATTTATTAGCAATAGAAGGGGAAATTACCAGCTACATTGTTTTTTAAGGAATATTGTGTAAAATTCTGTCTTATGAATGGATAAAATTGGGGTTAATCACCTACAATCATCAATAGCCACTTTTAGTAGGCTAAGCGTTTTTTTTTTATTTACGACAGAAAATCTTCTAAGGACGCTCAATCTCTTGTCTCGTTATTTACCCACTGAAAACGCCTCATCAGCCACTTAGATCCAGCCAGTCAGTTAGATCTGGAATTTCTAATAAACGTATTAACACAGAAGGCTTAATAGTAGCCGCAATTAACAAATTACCTAAAATTCTTATATTTTCCTAATGACCAAATGACGACGCAATTAGTATAAGTGTGAATTTATGTTATATTTTGTTTAGTAATTTACTATCAGAAAATATTATTGTGAAAAAGTTAGAAAACATTTTTTGTTGTAATAATTGTTAATATGGTATATTCAATATTTCACATACAGCTTCCTGTTACTACTAGTACTACTACTACTAAGTACTATATTATTATACTCCTGAGACCCACTACAATGTGATAAATAAGTTTAAGAAGTTACTCCTTATTTTTCTCAAGAATTTGTTTCTTCCCGAGAAATTCTTAACATAATACCTTCTTATTGGAAAAACATATAAATCACGAATAATAATACACACCAAAGCACAACTGTACTGAGTCACATAATAAAAAATGGATTTACGCGCTAATAACCGTTGTCATGGCTACTAATAATGTCGCACCACGGGTAAAGTAGCGACCTTTATAATTGGTTGTTTGTATATTTTTCTTCTATGTAAATATAACCCCGTCTAGCCAGTCTGGTAAAAATCACTACCATGGACTAAAAAAGTAAAATTGAAGAGCATATTTATGCCACGAAAAATAAAAAAGTAAATGCTCATTTGTTACAACTTATTCATTTAAATCGAGAGTTTTAAAGTAAGTATTTATATAATATGTATCTCCTGATATAGTCATCTCCGGAATCCAGCAAAATTATGAAAATTTCTGCCAACTACCAAGAATATCCAAAACATAGAAAATCTTCAAATATAAATATATATATACGTTATTAAATAGTAATAGTCAAGCATAGATATTTTGCAACCATCTTCGTGGAGAACATTTAACCAATCACCGATAGTTTGCTTCACTGCCTGGTTCCACATTAATTTGCTGTTTTACTACATCCTTTAAACCATAACGCAGTAACATTCTATTATTACTATAGGGCAGAACTATCTCTAGCAGTGGCTGCTGACAAATGTCAGAGTTCCACTAATATATTTTAATTCTAAGATTTAATGCAAGTCTAACCCCAATATCCGCAGTGAAACACTCTGTTTTGATTCATGACATTTCAGTTTCGTAGCTAATATCGATCGTATTAGGGAAACGAGTGGGGTTTTTAAGCTAATAATGCAGGATAATGTTCGTACCAGGAAGAAGGGGGGTGAAAAATCAATATGCATGTTTGTTGGCTATGTACAGTCACGGAAAACTGGTCTCAAAAGCGCAAGTCACTTAAATGTTAAATGAAACTATGTTCGTTCTAAAAGTCAATCGTTTCATTATAAAAATTTAAAAAGTATCCAGATATAAGATATTTCGTTCAATACTATAAGTAGTCTTAAAAAATTACATAAAAGTGTGACACTATATTTCATTTTATATATAACAAGTTGCCCTCAAATGATCCCATTTCAATACAATTCCCGGTGAGTGAAAGTATTAAATTTCCTACGTTTTAAAGCTGCCTCGACAATGGACATGAAAAGCCTGAAATTTTACTCCACACAACGCATGAGGCCATTCGACTTATCACAAAGGCCTTTTATCGTCAGTACCTACATCAACAAGCGACAGTAATGCACTTATCATTTAAGTATATATATAATTCGTATCACATATTACCTATTTCCTGGGACTTTGCTCGCGTAATTTTTTGATTTTAAATTCGTATTATTCTGAAATAAGCCAAATGTCTGAGGTTCGTATCTCAGACAGACACCTGAAATATTTCAAAGTTATGTACTCACGTAAGTCCTAAATATTTGAAGTTAAAAATTCATTACCTCTTGTCCATATAATACAGTAAGAAAAACATCAAGGGAAAATCTGCTTACTCAAAAGTACATAAATTTTCAAAGGTGTTTGAAGTCTACTAATAAGTATTTGACTAACGTGAGACTATTACTTAACCATTCCCAATTTGAAAACGCCCAGCAGTGGGACGGTAACGGGTTGATTGTGAATGGTATTTTGGTCCAACTCATTGCAATTCAACTACATTCTCGATACAACTTCGTTCATTTCGTGTGGAAAAGTCAACGATAACAAAGTTTAAAACTGCTGCATTTTTCCCAACAAGGTGAAAGTTTTAATGGCAATTTTCTTTGATATGCATGGGAAACCCCAAGCGGATAACAAAGGAGATGAATCAAAACAATATTTTTAAATAAATTGTTATCAGAGTATGTTCTATGCCGCTTTTATAACTTTCAATACTATCACTTCCGACGCTACAATTTCCGTCATTCAAACGTTGATTACGAAATTATTCAAATCTTTATCACATCGATTATATCGTTTGATAAAACGTATGTCAATATGTGCATGATCATAAGAGTTAGGTGTAGTTCAGAAGTGACTTATTCAACAATTGTAATAAAATATAATAGAACAGTGTATAGAGAACAGCAAGAAAAATGTGTTTAACAAAATAAAAAAATAAATGTCGATAGATCCAATTTTAAGTGTATAAGTGTATTAAGTTTTAGTCCGAGCAGGCTCAACATTGTTATTAATATCGAGTGCCATGCTTCTTTTATAAAAAATGTTAATAGTACTGTAATAAGTGCAATAAATTGACTTTACGTTCTGATAGATGTGGTTCAAACTTAGACTTTTAATTATTTTATTTTTTATTGTATCTATTTATTCTAATTTTCGACCATAACTGCATAGTGCCATGACAGTCTATTTGTGACACAAACAGGGAATTTGTGGAGTAAAGTCTGGCAGAGTTGGGGTTTAACGCTACATGACATTTGATAACTGTGAAGGCATTATGACTTGATAGCTTAACAGTCCTAATTCTATCACCGTCTAGTCTATTACACCCAAATATTTGTCTCGTGTGCTCAGTATCTTTCTGAAGTAATACCGAGTGATATGCACGAGTATGTTATCAATGACTGATTTTAAAGAGAGTGTTGAGAGTTTTCCGTAGGTCATTTTTATTCCGGTCAACCTTAGCCAAGCACTCAAGGCTGATGCACTGATTTTACAATGAAACTTTGATATTCCTTTAGTGAATCCAAATAATGAAATAAGTTATAATTAAATAAATTATTTGAATTTGAATATATTTAATTTTTTGCGGCCTATTACTTTAAAGAAATATATTATATTACTTTACCCAAGAACTTCTCCTCCGCTAATGATTTAGATTACATAATGATTACAATCTAGAGCGCTCTAAAGTGCTCTACCAATCTCGGAAACGTCCTGATAATTTGCCACTATCGGTCACGAATGCGAAGACCGACCCTACTCAATGTTGTTTAATCTTTTCTAATTTTGTGTGAATTCCGACAAAATAGTTTTGAAGAATGTCTCTTTCGAGTCAGAACGTTAAAAATGTTAATATTACCTTCATGTTTTCATTATTCGATAATTACTATCCTAATGATGGGCGCAGATCATTTCTTAAAATGAAAATTGTAAAGCAATAGCCCACTACTCTGGCCAATGTGCATTCACATACCCTTGACAAGTTAATAGAGAACTTCGGTTATGTAGGTTTTGTCAAGATGATTTTTGAAGCAAGTGATAATTAATTTCTAATTCATGTATTACAAAAAATTGTGGTGCGAGCTAGGCATTCAAACTCTAAATCCCGATTTTAAGTGATAGTATGTCGAAAATAAATAAAAAATGAGGTATATTGTAAATACAGCGAAAAGCTTAAATAATTTATTTGCACAATGTTAATTTTCCATAAAATAATACTCGCAAATAATAACTAATTAATAAAACAACTACAGTTGGAATTATACACAAAATATCATGTGTTTTTATCGAAATATTCGTTGACTTGTATAACTTTTTTTTAGATTTAATCGTGATTCCTGCATTTATCCCACACATTCTATTTTCAGATAAAGACATTTTACAGTTAGCTCGTGTTATAAAAATATAATATTACGTTTCTTGTCAATCATGTTAAGTTTTCTCACGTTTTAGATTCGTTTCGTGAGTAGTTGCTTAGTATTTTGATTCGAAACAAGTTGATAAGGAACTACGGTATAGTAGATTAAACAGTGGCAAAAGTTTTAATTACGCTCCTTGAAGTGTGGTTTGACTTAGAACTTAAACAATTGATTTACAACTTTTTCTATTTCCCTTTCCCTCTTCATACAAAGTTAATTACTTCGTAAGTTGATATCGTCATAGGAGTTTTAAAGTTTGTAGAAAACTACTTAATAAAGTGATGACTTCATAGTAAGTCATGTGCATCTATAACAACGTTAAACATTGCGAGGTTATTGTGTTTTGTTTTCAATTTATCTCTAAACAATATTAAACAAAGTCCCCCATCACGTCTGTCTGTCTCTTTATTCTCACAGATTTCAACAATAGGTAGAGTGATTCTTGAGGAAGGTTTTGGTGCATATTAAGTTTAGTTTTTTTGTAATTTGGGCGTGGAATTAAATAATAACTGGATGAATGTACGCGTAGGTTTATTCACGTTGTGAAAATGTATTTATTTAATTTCGCGGATACTTTTGTCATTGGTAGATAGATATATTGACTAAAATTCATTGTTTACATGTTTTTTAAGTTGAAAGTTTCTTGTTTTTACTATGACATAGTTTCGTTTGAGTGATTTTTATTGTGATTTTCTAGAATAAATGAGGACGAAGTCGCGGGCACAGGGTTATGTTATGTGAATGTAAAACGTAGTTCATTTATTTGCGTTTCTTTAACGCAAAGACTACTGATTAAATATACGTGCCTGTTGTAATTTTCTGCAGAGTACTTGTACATCTCGTTCTCGATCTCGTTCTAGGCTTACGTATTATCACGCTATGTTACCTTATAACTGAGCCACGAACAAAAAGAATAATAGTCAAGACACCTATATTATTAAGCCATTTTTTCAAATAAATGTTTTCTGCTAAGAAAAAGAAACAATTTCTAGCACATACACTAACATGGATTAGCATTTAAGAAAACAAGACCAAGCTTACACCGGTGACTTTCACGGGCAAAATCAAGTAAAAGTCGGTAAAATTATTTCTGAAAAGATACGTGCTAACATCAAAGAAATACTAGTAACCTATACCCCTGTAATTCGGGGAACTTAGGACGAACAATAAACATTAAACAAAGCTTCGACTTTTAGGGAACTTTTTGGGAAACATCTGGCTTTATGAGCACGTTACAATTACTTTTACTTAGTTACGCTTAATTCGATAAAATCACTAAGGAAAACCTTATTTTTTTACAAATAATCATTATCGACAGTATGTTTCAATGAGGAAAAGAACTCTTTTTACCGTTAATTAAAAGTATTAGAGAATAATTTTAATAGAGTGTAATGGTTCCACAAATAAGCTCAATGATCATTTTACATGTAAAGGTATTTGACAAATATAATGAGTGACATGAGTAACGGCCAGGGAACTACTCGTACCACCTCCGCCCTCTAAATCTGTTGTGATCAGGTCTTTTGTTTCAATTGGAAAGGTGCCTCCTTATATTTAGGAGTAGTAATGAATTTATATACGACCTCAGGTAGTACTTCGGTCCTGTCTGAAATTGTATGTGGATGTCTATAATCCGAAGCGACTACTTTATATCCGGTGTCCTGCACGCTCGTTTATTAGTATCCTCCCACAGCAAGAAATAATTGGCTATACAGACAGATGTAATGTCTAAATATTATAAAACAAAGTCCCCCGTCGCGTCTGTCTGTCTGCTCGAGACAAACTCAAAAAGTATGGACGGATTTTCTAACGGTTTTCAACAACGGGTAGAGTGATTCCTGAGAAAGGTTTTGGTGAATAATAAGTTCCTTTTTTGGAACTTGTGCGAGAAATTAAATAGTAATTCAGTCTTCGTTCGAAATAGATGTTTCTAATTGTTATTTTATGCTAAGAGATAATGATTGGATGCATGTATTAAAAAAAATAATGTAAGTAAATATAAACTTTTTAACCCAGCGAAACTGGGCCGGGTCGCCAGTATGTCATAAACTAAAACCAACTAAATTAGAGCTTTTTCTAATGGTTGGCTAGTGGAGAATGCTTGTAACATTAAGTCTGTCAATGTTTTTTTACAAATATATAGTTTGAATAAAGCAGATAAAATTATAAAAGACATGAGAGCAATCGGTCAAATACAGGGTGATTTAGAACTTAACAATATAATATCCAATTCTACAGAAATATCTCAGATTTTGACATAAGTTGCAGTTACCTAGATAGACTAGGTTATCATATAATGAGTAACATATGCGTTGCTAATAAATTTTGAAAAAAATATCGTTAGCATTCCACAAAACCCTTTTTACAAATTGGGTTTTTTGTAATTTTATTATAATCACAAAAACACAAAATAAAAATAATATCAAGTTATGGTGAATATTTTTGAATTATGCTTTGTAACTGAAAACTCCTTTAAGGCCCATGATTCATAACGAGGAAATATTGTCTCATGGAATACTTACCTGATATTTATAAATCACTTCATTTTTTAACCCCTAGGCCGTCGTAAGATGTAACGTTAGCAAGGAGAAATTATATTCTTGAGATTTGAAAAATTCTTATCCTTGTAATATCAAAAACAATAATAGCTTACCAGTTAATATGAAGGTGTTTTTGTAAACATCTAAATTCTTTCATAATTTGCTCAGGAATAACAAGCAATACAATAAAAAAAATAACCCCGAGCGCATCGTACCACGTGACGTGACGATTTCGTGAGATAACAGTTTACAAAAAACTTCATATCACAGAAACTAAATATTAGTTGATTGATAATGTTGATGATAAGAGAAATGGTTCATATCTCGTGCAAAAATGTTACTATTTAGTGCAAGAATGCGAAGAAGAAAGATTTCTTGGGACTATGTCGCATGGCCGGAAACTTCCTGTGCAATGTTTGGGTGAAGCCTTTATTAAAATTCATTTCAAAGTGTTCATTGTAAAGTAGTAAATATTTTGACTTATATTTAATGGTATTATCCTATTTAAACTTATTTTCGTTGAACGAGTTACCATATATTGTCTTCCACTGTAGGTAAAAAGTCAGAGAAAAGAAGAGAACTTTAATGACTTTGGAGTCGCATACACCTATTTTTAACTTCTGCAAATAAAAGTTTAGTTGAGAAGCCTGTATATTATGTTTAAAGATCTACTAAATGATATATGCAACTTCATCGAGCTGAAACCGTTTTTTTTAATTTCGTTTAATTATCATGTAGTGATAGAACAAGTTCTTTCCAAATTTACCTTACACTGCTCCGTGTAAAGTCTGCTGCCTTTACATAAAAGTTTATTCTAGAGTTTAATTGATTAGTCAGAACAAATAGATATACAAACAGGTTATCGTAATCGTGTATTATTTCATTTCAGTGATAATAAGTACACTATGCAAATAAATTAAAAAAAAAATATGAATACCTTGCATTTTACTTACACACACATCTTTGGTTTTTTTCATTGATATAAAACAATCAGGAGCAAATGGTATTTTGTAATTGCATGTCAAAGTTTTTCAGCATTGTACTGGCAAGTTTTTAACAGCAATTAAACGTGCCTAGTAAACAGCAGTATTAATCAAACGAAAAACGACTAAAGTTTAGTAATTTACGAGCAACTTGTTGGCATGTTCATGCTCGTCCACAGAATTCCGGATTCTGGGCCATGAATAGGTATTTCAAAATGATTTTAGAAGTGGTAAAACACGTTGTGGTTTTTAGGGGAGAAAATTACGAGCGATAATCTTCCCTCGGGAATACCTGTTGCCCTACTATCTTTTAAAACAGGCTTATTTTAACTTTACTTTCAAATTTCTTATTTAGGAACATAATTGAGAAGTGGTGACGTTTTTATAATATTTTGTATGAAAAACGGGTGAAATCTAAGCTTTTAACAAGAAACATTCATTCTTTTTAAATTATTTTGGGACTGTATAAAACGGAAAGGTGAATGTGAAACATTATATTTTTATAATTTGGTGGTTAACTTCCTTTACTTCTTCTTCTAGTTTAATAGATGGTAGAACTATATTTCGACGGGGGAGGTATCTTTACTATCCTCGTAATCCACTATATAGCAATTCGTACGTATTGAGCTGCGACGCTGGTTTGTTGTTGGCTAAAGTAAATATATTTGCAGCTATTAGTCCTATTTGAGATTGCTCGTGAATGTCCATGGGTTTCAGCGATATCTAAACACCAGGTGATCTGATGTAAAATTACTTTCTAAACTTCTCACATAAAATAGAATATAAAAATAGATCACATTAAAAAAATAGATTATAAGTAGTAGAAAATCTAAATTGCAAAAAAGCTCATTCCGAGATGTCGAACGTGCAAATGAGTGGAGGTGTCCCATGTCACGGACGGGAGTCACGAGTATCTCTTCAGTTATAAGAGAAACTCTCAAAAATTCTTATTCTGCCCTAGTTACAATTGGAAGTACAATACAATACGTACCACAAATATATGTTTCTAAGATGTCTGCGAAATCCCTCTTGCATTAATTTTGTGGAAGAAAAATGACATATTTTTGGTCTAGTGGATAGTGAGCTGGTTTAACTTTAAGCGGAATGGTTATGGGTTCAATACCCACCAAATACGAATGTTTGTGTAGATTATTACAAATGTTTGTTCTATGTCTGAATGTCAAATTATTTATTGAAGTGTGTAGACACTTTTGTATAGACTCTGTTTAGTTTAGTGTATGATTTCCGTGAAGGAATTGTTACAAGATCTCTCTCTCTATAAAATTGTTCAGACAGCGCTTTTATTATAATACATAAAGACTTGAAATGTTTAGTAGCATCTTTAAGAATGTATTTTTTCATACAAAACTGTGGAATGCACAGAATGACTCACTCAAATAGGCCGCATACTCAACGTGCGTATCTGTCAAACAACATAGGTCAAATATTGAACTCATATATCGTCTTAAAATATACTTCACATTAGCGACGACTTAACAGTCTGAAGATAAATTAGGTATTTAACATAAATCAAACATTCTATTTTTGCATAATAACGCGTCTGTTTATTGTATTTCACCAGCTTTAAGCATATTAAAAATAGAATCTATAGTCCAAAGTCGCCATCAACTGCGCAATCCATTAATGACCCAAAGCTGGGAACATAAACTTATTTTAAGCCTTTTTTATATAATTGTTGAATAAATTAGATGTTCTACAAATGTTGTTGATACAATAATAATTAATAACTAATACACTATTGATTACAAAAAACAGCTATGCTTATAACATTTTAAAATTGGATGGTCAGATTTACCTAAAATTGGTTCTACCAGCTTCTCTCCTTAATGTTTATTTCACGTGTTGTAGAGACGACCGTACATAGCCAGAGCCGTCTAATAATTAATTAAGTTATTTCAAGCAGAAATCAACACAGGTGGACATTAAAAATTAAACAATGACGATATGAAACGGAATAGCGACATGGCGTGTGTTCCAATTAAGCGTAGGTAGTTACACTTATTTATGAATGTCTACGTGATATCGTATGTAGGTGCGTGTAGCTTTTTACTTTCCTGCACTGCTATTAGTACATTTTTTATGTGAAAATAGTAGCAAATGAACACGCAGGCCACCAAATAATTGCTGCAGTCCAAATATCTACTGGTTGTGATGATATATTTCTATGTTATGATATATGGTAATGGCCGTCACCACTTTAAATCTCAGCAGTAAGAACGCGTCTGTGATTGACTATTGTGTATGGAATTAATTATGATGCTCATAGGCTTGTGACCACTGAGTATTAGATGGACTACATGCTCATTTGTTGTATCTATTTTATTTAGATGTAAATAATGTGTAAATAAAGATAATTTTTATGTAGAGATGTTACATATCAAAAATGTATAGACTGTCTATTTTTAATCATTTTTAAACTGTGATAATTATCAAGGTTTAAACCCTTTGGGTTCTTTTGCACATTAGCGTATCTTCTAAATAGATTTATGGCCCTATCAAGATTGTGCATGAACATTAGGAAATCCCTTTTGTTATAAATAAAAGTAATATTCCAACATGATCTCTTGTAAATTACAATTCCAATTTGCACATAATTTTCTTAATGACGCTCTCTCAAATTCGGTTTATAAAACGGACCACTGGCAAGCAGTAACAGTTATGAATACCTATTATTATAAACTAACTAATCCCGCTTCGCACAGTTACACGTTTACAACATCATATTACAAATTTTGAAATTCTCGGATTCTCTTTGATATAATATGTGTGTGCATATAAACCTTCCTCTTGAATCACTCTTTCTATTGATAAAATCCGTTGTATAGTTTTAAAGGTCGAAGCGTATAGTCGGCGGTAAGCAACTTTATTTTATACTATGTAACGACGTGCAATACTTCTTCGTGATGTAATATAACCATGGTAGAGTAGTGGTAAAATTCAGAGATTCGTGGTTTTCTAACTCCTAGTATGTACTTTTATTTAGGTATTAACAATTATTATTTACTTTATAAATAAAGGTATGTTTTATTTTTATTGAAATACAATAATAACCATTTCTGAGTTATCCTTTTACGTAAACCTATAGTAAGCCAGCATACATTTCTTATCAAAGTACAAATAAAACACACATGTGTGTGTGTGTGTGTGACATTATATACATAAAACTTTACAGCGAAATAAAACGTCGTAAGAAAACTGTCATAGTTCTTTATAAAACTTTCGACGGAATGTTAAGCCTTTGATCCACTCTCGGCAGGCATGGAGGACTAAAGCCTAACACTTCTCATTCCGAAATCTGTGCAAAGCAGTAATGCTTTCCACACTCCTAGTACCATACATGACGTAAGCACCATTAACACGCAAAGATACAGAGAAACACCCAAACCCAGAATAGAAATACTAATTAATTAAGTAGATCTCCACTTGCCTGTGAACCCTGAACCTTTTAAATAACAAAGCCAAGAGATAACGTCCCACAAAATATATTCCTTTATACATATCATACTTTTATTTACGCACACTAATATATTTTGATGGTCGTAATCGCGATCGTAATGTATTAATAACACTTATAAGCTCATTTATAAGCTGATTTCTGAACTGCGATTTTGTTACTCGAACAAATGGTTAGCAATCTATCATGGTACCTACAGAGTACATCATATTATGTGATACGTCGTTAACTTTCCTGTTTACAGTATACTTTCGCTGGCGTTTCGGGATGAAAGTGTGTGTAGGTATAAAGCAGATCACTGACGTCAATGTTGCTTTATGATTCAATTCGATGTTAAACTGAGCTTCACCCAGCTGAGTGCAGCCCGCTCTAAAAATAATGTCTTAACAATTTCACATACGTTGTAACAGGGCGCCATAACTACGCCCATACAACGATATGCTTTTGTTAGCCCTACTATTAATATTATAACGCTTTTTCCACTCCCCGTAGTCGCATACAAAGATACACACAAAGGTACACATATCAAAACATAGAAGAGAAATCATTAATATGATTTCATTATTATGTTTTCTGGCCGGAAATTAAATCAACAAGGAAAATGAAATTTAATATAGAATTTTAATATACTACGTATTAACACCGGATAAAAATGTAGAAAAATTTTTCTTAGTTTCAAATATATATTAATTAACTTTGATTTATGAGTCTTTTTTTGTAAAAACGCATTACATATTTTAAAAAAATATTACTATATTCATATATTTCTGTATTGACATTCGAATCTAAACTATGTTTAACATTTTAAGTTTCTAGCACATCGGACAGGTCGTTTAAAATCCATTACAAATTCCTCTTCCACAGCCAAGACTCAAAGCGACTTATTGGAATCATGTTAAAAACTGTCAAAATATACCGATTTGAAGATGAAGTAACTGGAATATGACATTTTCAAAAGACTACATTTTACTGTACATAAAGCTTTATTATAAAGTAGTAATTTACACGAATTTATTTACTATAAGTAAATGATTATCATAATTTCAAAATCTCCTTTCACTGCATTTAAATTACAAGTATACTTGAATTATTTTATTGAAATTCTAAAAGTAAAGTAATTACAGTAATAGTATATATTTATTTGGGGATAGAGTTTTCTCTAGAGATATACTATCGAATGTAATTTGATTTTCGGGATATAAATTAATGGCAACCTAGTTAGGATAAGATTTTCATTTATATTTTTCCTCACTAAAAATAACCAAACCTCTCAGTTAAAAAGATGGATCATTCTCGGGTTTTAAAAAGCTACCTCATTAAGTCACGAAGCTTACAAAATGTGTCGGAACAAGACAATTATTTTCCTTTTACACAAGCTTCAAAAGCCTCACGTTTAAAGGTATTGAAATTTAGAACCAACGGAATAAGAATTTTCAGTATGTAGATAAGATTTTGACTTCGAAAATTAGTTTTTTTTTTATATGAAATTTTTTCCAACTTTCCCCTCAGGGTATGAATATAAAAATAACTAATGAGTTGTAAGAATTACGCGAAGTAGCGTTGTACAAAACATCCAGATACACATATAGTCTGTCTCTCTATATGGCCATTTATACAAAGGCTTGTCCGTCCTCTGTTTAATAACAATTACAAAATCTATAAACGCTTATTTCAGGATGTATGTGTGTGTCGAAATACACGGTATTTCTATATTCTGCATGGTATTAATCACCTATTGTGTATTATACCAGTTTGATAATGTTAATTCGATGATAGTATAATAATATTATTAACTATTTAGTTAAATAATTATGTAGTAAGGTAAAACATATAATTATTTTCAGCATTACGTGCAAATGATAGAAGTTGAATCCAAAATTTTGACGTCATCATACTAGTCTGACTTATATAGCATGCATGCTATTGGAGTTCAAGTGACCGCTGCTGCCCATGGGTAAGTATAATCTACTCCTTGTCCTCCTAGAACGAGAGTCTGCTAAAATCGATCACTCACAATGAATGCCTCGTAAAAGGAATGTAAGCATAGCAGTTCTACATTACTGGTATAAGGTAAAAATAGAGATAGCGGTGGTACCACTAGGGAGTCTTATCAGCTTGAAATTGTTACCATAAGTTATATCATTACGCTCATTACGAACAAAAATATTACGTAACATTTATTTTAATGTTGAGCAGATATATAAAAACACGAAAACTAAAATATTTAAACATACAAATGTAATCCAAAGCTGCCATAACTTTTGCCCGCATCCCGAAATGTCAACAAAGTTGGTAGGACACAAATAGGTAGTAAAAACGGGACGCATAGCGCAAGCTATGTCTCTGAACTGAATTATACAATTTGTTTTGTTGATGTGTAAATAAAATGAGTACACATTGTTAACTGTGACATCATCCACACGTCTCTACTCAGAAGCTCACCACGGCGATGTGTGGTTTATAAGACTTTACACACATTTTTATGTGAGAAGAGTAGCAAACGAGCTTGCAAACCACCTGATGTTAAGTAGTCGCAGCCCATAGATCTCCACGTAGAACACAAAATACAATACAAATTCTATCTGAGCTCGAACATAGATACGTTGCTACTCCTGAGGACTAATGATCGCCTCGCTTCAAAGTATAGCCGGCAACCGCACCTCTCCAACCGAACCACAATTAATGCTTTACGGCTGATTATGAGGGCGGCGGTGATACTTCCCCGGTTGAACTAAAGTTGTCCAACCTTTAAGACCTATACGGCCTATGAGAACATTACGAAAAATTGTAAAGACAATAACTTTACTCACAATGTTATCCTTAAAATTTGATGAAAATGATATTAAATTTCTAATTTGCACACAACTTCACGACATTTATATAGTGCACGAAAAATCTGAAGTGCGTGCTAGAGATTTAAACCTTGCTTAGTATGAGATTCAGCAATCCTAACATCATGTAATTACTCCTTCAAAATTTTTAATAGCTATGACTCAAAATTTAACCTATAACTAATGGTCGGACAGACGATAAAATGATTTGATGGTAAAATAGGATAGAAAATTAAATGTTTCGGTAATCTTATGTACAAAAATCTCCTGTCACGGTGTTTGTGGTAACATTTGGCTGGCCAATTTTCAAGATTTTTTTTTATTATATTTGGTACATATGAGAATCAGACGTAAAGAATACCAATATATTTTACATATTGGTATTAACCACACCTCCCCAACCGAAACACAACACATGAAGAACATGTTGCTTTACGGCGGATTATGAGGGGGGCGGGGGTGGCGCCCCGGGCGAGCTCTAACGGCTGTACCACCTTTAAACTAACCTAAACTAAACTAACCTGTAACTTCTTACGTGCGTACATAACACACGCGTTTTTTTTATATTATCTGTATATATATTTCTATCTGTCGTTTACATTCTTACATTTATTATTTAAATAAGCGTGTGGCAATCAATATAACAGTAACGTGAAGCAATTCTTGCAGTTCTAGCGAGAGACGTGGTTGCTGGCTCGGTTACATGAAACGATCGTTTTAGTATTCAGGACTAACAACAATACTCGGTGAAGTACTCCAGGTGGATCTTAATGAATAAAATGTGACTTTACTATGAAACATGTGATTTATTTACGTGAATAATTGAATATTTTTTTTATTTCAGTATCTGTCTTCAAAATTAATTTAACGACCCGAGTACTTAAAACAATTACACAACATTAAAATACCCCGATAACTATTCTTAAGTGTCATTGACTTCTGTTTATTCGGTATATTACCATAATAATCGACTCAAAAAATATTGTTATCATTTATAACGTTACTGAAACTGCAAACAATGTTAACAAGTTTCAGGAATGTACATTTACTTACTAAGTATAAATTTAATAAAATTGGAATCTTATCTTTTAAAACATAAAACTTTCTACAACAACAGTATGTAACAGATTTTAAGGTAATAATATCGCGGCATTTATACATTTTGCTATGTACCGCGTTCCCACGATTTCAGTTTTTTTATTTTTGATTTCAGATGTTACGTTTCATTGCAGATGTTGCATGGCTCGTGGTCATGGCGAAACTGCGGTGGCGGGGTAAACTGTTAACAGATGCTAATTAATTAATCGATCTACCCTACGTCTACGTCGTTTTCCTTTTTTGGGTTAAATATCACGACACACTACAATAACTGTATCTTTACGCTCTCAACTTTGCACTATGTATGACTATAAACTGACCTCTGGATTCCACGTTTGTGCTAACTTAAAACCAAGTATGTACCTTTGTACCTGTTCAATCCGAAAGTGGTGGCTACTCCAATAAAACGATGGAAGAACTATTAACTAATTACTGGAAAGTACCACCGCCGTCTTCATAATTAAAGAAATTCTTGTTTAGGTTACAGAAGTGCGATTGTTGTTTAAACTTACAAGAAAAACGAGCATCTCAGTCCTGAGGAGTAACAACGCATTTACGCATGTTTGACATGCGTTCCGTACTGTTTGAAATTGGGGCACATCCAATTTCGGCTACTGAAACTATTTGACAATAGATAACAAGTTGACTACAGTTTTGAAAATAAAAACGCTGAATATTAAGTAAAAAGATCACAAATACGTCTTGAACTATAAAATGGTCGCTTCATAGTTACGTATCTAAGGAAGTAGACCTACGAAATTCAACAACTAAAAACTTTTCAATTTCCTTATCTTTTTTACTAATAATACTACGTTCTTACAAATATCATCATGTAAGTTATAATAACAATTAGTACAAACTGCATTCGTATTGTATCGTACTGTATTGAGTTCGTTATTAATAAATATACAATCAATGAAATCCAAAGATATCGACCGATAAACTAGATTACACGCAAAATATAGTACACTAACTCGTTCCAACTAAATTTATCAAATATTTACAGGATAACCTATCATCATTTAATACGCATTGATTTTACTTATACCCCATAAGTGTTTCTGCACTGAAGTATGTTTATTTGAATATAAGATATAAACGAATTCATTTAATATGGCTTCGATTTTAATTGATTTTGAAATCGTACAAAAAATTGATTTAATATGATCTTATACTCTCTGTAATCACAAAATTATTCACTAATTCGAAGCACAAATTGAAATTAACATCTACCAATGATTACGGCCAAAGCCGAAAGCAAATTTTATACATAATAAAATATTCTGCCTCCGGTTTAGAAAACGACGAAAGCATTTTCATGTTCGTGTGAAGTGCCTAAAACTCGATAAACTTCATACCAATATACATTTGAGTAAACATAAAATGAACAAAAGTACAAAAATTGTTGATTTTATATGAAGCGAATTACTTATATTTCTATTAAGTACCTACTCTGCCTCAGCTTATTAAAATATCTACTAGATGAGTCAACCAAAGAAAGTTATTAAAAAACTGGTACGTATACATAGTTATGTACCCGATAACTTGAAACTCTAATCAAAAAGCATAATGGTTATAACCCAGGATAACAAAGATATACCTATGTAAATACAACTAATTATCCTACAGCTTGTGATAAACATTACATATAATTTTTACACATTTTTGTCCCGCATTGACGCAGGGTATGATTGATGTCAGGTTTTCAATAAATTATTACGCGTAAAAGCGTGATAAAGGTCCAATTCTCTGAATAATTTGTTGAACAGAATGAATGAAATATAAAAGATGGAATAAACATAAATAATAATAAAAACGTGAATAACATAAGCGATATGTTCAGTTCCATTATACAGTAGACCCGTTTTATACATTTAAAATAATTTTATAACAATTTAACAACGCAGATTATAAACCTGAATATCTAACTGTAATCAGACTAATTACACCCATTAAAAAAAATAACTAATAAGGTAATTTACGATACAGTACACATAAACCAAATCCATATTATTTTTAATCTTTTAACAGTGTATTTTTATATTTATATTTTGTACAATTTAGATTGAGTCAATATCTATAATATATATTTTATACATTACATTTTCTAATTTTTAAAATTTACGTTAATAAAGTCACAGTGCAGCTAATAACAAAATAAGAGACGCAAGCACCTAACATGGAGGCTGATTGTGTAAAGGGCAATCAGATCTCGGTCACACCGGCCGGAATAAAGAGCTTGCCTGATTACACCGCATCCGTGCCCGGAGCTTGTGTCTTACCCAATAATTCTGTTATTTAATTACGGGGATACAACCAAAATAATTTCGGTTGACCGAGAAAAGATAGAAAATAGGAATTGTAGTTAATTAACAGTCTATACAAATAAATAGATTAGAATTTGTTAGATACTTTATCAGTGCAATATTTGTATTTGTAAGTTAATTAACCCGTACAAACTGTATGATTTGTACAATAAATATTGTTCTTTTTTATTTAAAACTACACATTTTTGTATGTGTTATACTAATATATTATATATGTATTTTACGATTTAGTTTCTTTGGCCGTATGTTTAGTATCCGGTTTTTATTTTATATTAATAAAAAATTAGTTTTTTTCACTACAATTATTATTTATATCAATATATAACAGAGAAATTTTCGCACATTCATTGTTTCACAGCATTGTATCTAGAAGTAATAAATTATTCTCTCTTTGCTTTTTAGTCATTGTGCGTCATTTGGATTATGTCATAAAATAAGTACAATATAAATGCGAGTAAGGAATAGATAAGGACTTGTATTATCGTAAGTATAATTACAGGCGATGGAAAAATTGTTTATATTAATATTCAAAAACAAGCAATGAAATGTTTCCTATTCACGGAAATTATAATTTGTTATTTCTTTATGTAATAACAATAAATGGGCGCATAGATCGCCTTTAATTTTTTTTGAGGACTAAGATGGTCGCCTCCAATAATGTGTATAAATTTTACAAGATCACGATATCTCACTTAAAAAAGTCTATTACATTAATTTCTACAGCAGCCCTATGATGATTATTACGAGTTTAGTTTCATTAATAAAAAATAGTGTTTTACAAAAACATTTTATAGTGCAATATTTTAATTGCTAACCCGATACATAAATTTAGGCATTCAAAGTTGATCTCGAAGTGAGGGCTTCGTCACGAGGTAATGTAATAAAATCAAGCTTTACTAATCGACATACAGATATCATCTATCTCGATGGAACAAAAGGCGCCTTAAATTTGAGTTCTATTAGACTCTACGTATAGAGAAATTGACTTTTAAATGTCTCCTACTTAACGATATAAACGTATTTTATACACAACAAAACAACACTGCTCATGTCAAGTATAGATGATAATTTAATCTGTAGCTGCTTAATAGTTATGGCGTCATAATTCTAAACACTCACTGCAGGGAAAACTAATCCTAATAGACTTCGAATGGATAATAAAAACTCCATATAGATTAATCTTTGAAAATGCCACGACTGAGAATTGCACGCTGATTAGCTCAGTGCTGCTCAAACTATACTCATATTAACTCCAGATTACAGCCGATAATTACACCAATAATTAAATATATATTAATAATTAGGAACACAAAAATACTAGTCGTTCACACTTTATTTACTGCTAAAAGTTCGACAGGTCAACCCTCCTGAAAGAAGCCTATACCCATACTCCTGAAGTTTATAATTATATCTGGCGATGTTACAATTCTCCGTCTAAATTATTTTTTGGTGACAAACAAATTTCATCAGAAGTAGGCGTTCAGCAGGGTGACC